>JAABOM020000103.1:32183-49705 GCA_011800125.2 Solanum clarkiae
TAGGCTGCGTACATCCGACCCCCCCTCACCCTGCAATGAGCGGGAGCCTTTTGAGGTACTGGGGTATGTTGTTGTTGCTGCTCTTCGTACCAAATTCTTGTGTGCAGCAACTACTAAATGGATAGCATATGCATGTCTTTGCATTGACTTATTAGATGTTGTGAATTTTCTTCTCTCTCATCTATTGTGAATTTTCTCTCTTCTTCTTTTGCTATCTGCATGTAGTAATTCAAGATTAAGAAAAACATTTCTGAAGATCTAATTTAAACTTTTTTCTGAGAAAAAAGTCTCAGGTGAATTTCTCCAACATGGCTATCGTCAGCGATGAACGTGAGTTCGAGGAAGAAAAAACTCATGAAGAACTCGAAGGGGTTGATGAAGACGAGGAAGTGGACGCCGAGGACGATGATGAAGATGATGACGGTGAAGAGGATGCTGAAGATGAGGAGGAGGATAAAGAGGTCATACAGAGCTCTGGTAGTGGTCCACAAATTCACTCTGTAGATGATGATAATGATGATGAGGACAATGAGGATGATGAGGACGATGAAGGTGACAGTGATGATGATGACGACGACGATGATGACGAGGACGATGATGATGATGATGAGGAAGGTGAAGAAGAGGAGGATTTGGGCACCGAGTATCTTGTTAGGCCAGTGGCACGTGCTGAGGATGAAGAAGATGCTAGTGACTTTGAACCAGAAGAAAATGGTGAGGAAGAGGGTTTTGAGGAGGAAGAGGAAGAGGAAGAGGATGATGATGAAGACACTAGTGGGAAGGTGGAGGCCCCGCCAAAGAGGAAGAGATCAAGCAAAGATGATGACTCTGATGATGATGATGGTGGAGAGGATGACGAGAGACCATCTAAACGATAGGGCTTGGCCCCTCTTCATGTATGATGATGGTTCTTGTAGTCTCTAGAGTTTTAATCACTGTTGGGATTGTGACACCAGTTTAGTTTAGTTTAAGAACTTTGGTTCTTGTGTTGGTGATTTTAGTTGTTAACCTTTGTTTAGTCTGCTATTTTGGTGCAAGTATTTATATATGGTGGGCTTAGTTTAAACACTCTTCATTTTTTGTTAACTAGAATCAGTATTATCAAGTTTCTGATCTCCCTTTACTGCTTGAACATCTAAGTTTTTTTTTACACTACTACGTTGCAGTTTTTAAGTCGTACCATGTGCTTAAAATCATGCTTATAAAAAAATCAGTATTTTATATTCATATCACACAAAAGTTACTTGGTCAAATTTCTTTGAGGATCCATTTAGACATGCGATATGAAATCAGAGTAATGTGAGGTGTTACATAGCCCTCCATCTTTAATTGGAATGCTGAAAATGAAGTTCCTTTGATATGCTTTAACCCTCAAAGTGTGAATTCTTGACCCGAATCTGAATTAATCAAACCCAAAGGAAATACTAGATACCAATAATTAAGAAACAAAGATTGAAAGGAAAAAGATGTGAATGTACTTCGAAAAAAGAGAAAAAATTATAGGGGATGAGAGAGGCTCAAATTTTTGACTTTTGAAAGGTCGCAGGTTCGACTCGAAGAAGAAAAAAAGAATTATAAAGGATGAGAGAGAGACTTTAATTCTCAACTTTAGAAGTCCAAATCTTGAAATAAAAACATCTTTAATATCAAATGCTTTTCCCTCCAAATAAATTCCTAGTGTGAATCCAAATTAATTTAGATATCAAGTAGGAATCAAAAACCAAATGAAAAGCAAAATAAAATAAAAATAAGATGTGCATGTACTTTAAGAAAAATTTAAATATGACAATAAAAAACAACTTAATTCTCTGAGCGAGATTTCCCAACACAAGTCTGAATTAATTTAAGCCTCAAGCAAATACCAAACACCGAATGAGAAACTGATAAAAACCAATATTGGGGGGGTGAGATAGGCTCGAACTTTCGACCTCAGGATTACTCAAAAGCAATGAGACCTACGCGCTAGCCAACTGCGCCACTATACCGATTGGTTGAGATTAGCCATTTACATTATATTACATTATTCAGAAGTCGAAAGGCCAAGAATTTTTCCCCCAATACACCATTGTTGTTGCTCTATCTTCTTACATGTCTAGGGTTTTCAGATTTTCATCGCCAAACAAACCCATTCAGGTACACTTTCTGGCCCTTCTTATAGACTTTATTTTTTGGAAGTATCATTCTTTTGTTTGTATTATTTCTGTCTTTGATTCAATCAGAAAAAAGTGAATAAAACAGGCAAAGATGGAGTCTTTTTAATCTTTCTTTCACTGTGAAGTTGCAAACTTTCACTTACCTTAATTATGAGCTCAGTTTCTTTAGGTATTGTGTCTTGATTAAATATGCTTGAGGATTCTAATCAGGTGTCTTAACAATGGGAGGTAGTAGTATGTTAGTGTAGTTTGTACTTTATGATTTACAACTTTTACCTTGTATTTTTGATACACTTGCTCTTGTGGTAGACGGGGAGTCTTGGAGCAATGATAAAGTTTTCTTTGTGTGGCATATAGGTCATGTGCTGTAGCTGTGCATTAGGTTAGACTATTTACATCATGACCCTTGGGGTGCATCCCTTCTCGAAGCCTGCTAATATGCGATGCTTTGTGCACTAGGATGCCCTTGCTCTTTTGGTTGCTGTCTCATGCTTAAACTCAAATATTGTTCATGTTGTGATGTAATTTTGGCTTTTTTATAGAGTTCATTTTTTCCCTAAGTATCATTCTCTTGCTTATGTCCATTGTATTTGTTGCCTTTCTTTAATTGAACTTGCCCCTATTCACCCAATAAATGGAAAAGAAGTGAGAAAGAAGGCGGAAAATTGCAACTTTTTCTTCTTTTTTATTTCTATAAAGAGTTGCAATCTTTCACTTACCTTGAGCTGAGTTTCTTAAGTTATTTAGGTTGTTATGCTATGCATGTGAAATAAAAAAGTTATCTTTTTTCACAAATCATAAAATTTAGGAGTACTGGGGCTTGATTGAAATGCTTTAGGATTCGAATCAAGGATCTTAATGGAACTTATTGAAACAAAATGAGAGAGCAATAGGGAGGGAGTGGTGCATAAGATTAGTTTATGCTGTGATGTGTTTTCTTTTCCTATTCTCAAACTTTATTTGCAAACTCTGGCTATTGATTCAACATTTTGTGTCAGTTGAACAAACTCTTTAAGATCATCTGTGCAGTTGGATAGTGCTTTTATGATGTAAAGCAAATGGAAACTCTTACGATTATAAAGTGAAAGAATTAGTAACATACGTCTAAAAGTCTTCTGATATGGCAACTCATCTCAATACAATATATTTCCAAAATTAATGGAGAAAGTGGTGCTATTTATGTAAGTATAAGCCAGTACAATTTACTTGATAGAAATTGGCCTAAATTCTTGTAAAACAAAAACGCTATTTACCTTGCATAACTGGACAGGAAGTAGTAAGAAGTTTTTGACGTTCTAGCTTTAAAAAAAAAAAAAGAAAAGAAGAAGTCGTAGGAGATGAACCATGCATTTCTAGAAGGGCGTTTCTTGTTCTATTACTGTTGTGGATAAGTGTTTGATTACGTTTTATAGTGATGTCATGGTAGAAACTGCAAGAGATAGTGATGTCCTTATTTGCTTCTTGGTGTAATATCTGCCCAATTCATGAGCATTAGAGATGAAGCTTTTTTGTCACCTATTATTTTATTTGGTCTTTCAAGAATATGAGGAGGGTCAACTGCTTATTCAAGGAAAGAGTAAGTATACAATTTATAGGAGATTGTAAGAGATTCTTGTGAAATCATCTGGACGAATGCTTGAGCATCTTAAAACAGAACTGCAATCGAAATAAAACTGGCAGTCTGGAAGCAGGTGAAAAATGGGAATTTTGTTAATTTTTTTAAAAATAAATAAATAAATAGAAGTATGATAGGCAATTGTATTTTTCCGGTGAATTTTGATTTCTGAATCATTATCATTTGACTGTTTTAGTAATTGAGTTTCCATGTCTGAGTGCCTGTTTGGATGGTCTTATAACTTATGGCTTGTAAGCATAAGCCATGGCTTTTGTCTTAAGAACACTTTTTTATCTTATCCAAACAGTACAAAAGTGCTTAAAAGCACCTAAAATAAACCAACCCAGACAAGCTCTAAGTCAGTGCATCAACATTTAATTACTATCAGTATTCTGTTTAGCCATATGAAGGTGTACTGGAATGCAAGATAATTTTGGTTAGGATGTGATGATTAAATTTTTTTCCTGTACAGGATGTGTCTGAAGTCTGCCTGTCAAGCTGATGTATATTAGTTCTCTGTAGACGCTGCTCAAACAGTTGAAGAATTGCACACTACCTAACATTGGCCTCAACCGCTGTATTGCATATGAGATTATTGTTTGTAGTATTTTGTCAATTGGGTTTTTAAAAGGGGAATAGTTCTCTTTGGCTATCATATCAGTATGTTTTGCAAGATGAATAGCTTAATCTATATGGAGGTGTGTCTGTGGAATTGATGATTTTCTGTTGAATATACTTAAGTGTATTCATCTGAGGGTATTTACGCCTAGGAGATTCTGTCGTTTTATGCTATATATCAGATAAGATTGCCAAATACAGGTTTCTTTTGAAGACCATGAACCCGAGAGTTCTGTACTATTTTAGTTTAAAGAAGTTTGTCCATGAATGCTGGTTTCTTGTTAGTTTGAACTGACAGTTGAACTTCAAGAATGGATGTTCCTGTGAAGAAACCTTAGGATAATGGGCAGAAAACCTTAATCAGTGATGCCATTTTTGCTAGGAGGCTAAAAAATACCGGGAGCGTCAATGCAGATATAGAGAAACGAAACGTCTTAAAGCTAATACAATGAAGGCGAGGGCCATAAACCAACTAGTTTCATTGCCAATGGAGGTGCCTGTGATTGTTTCTCCCCCAGGATAGCACACTGTCAGTGAATGTCGCTCCTCTGGACTCTTCAGTTCCAGTAAAAGTTGCTCCGGTGGACTCATCAGTGCAAGTGAATGTTGCTCCCCAGGCATATGTAATGCCAGTGGATATTGGTTCTGGAGAATGTGTGATGCCAGTACGCTATGCTTCCCGAGAGCCTGGCACGCGTGTTTACTCTGGGTGGAATTGGAAAAGGGATGCACGAAAGGCCCATGCAGTGAGACAAAATGAAGTTAGTATTAACAGTGTGGTTTCACCAAATTTAGCTGCAACTGGTGAAAGTAAAGCGACATTGTTACCCCACGTTGAACAGTCAGATGGTGTGTTGAGTAATGTAATTTCTTCACTTGTGACTGTATTGGAAAATAATGGAACACCCAAATCTATTCCCAGCAGGAGAAACTGGAAAGCAGAAGCTAGAAACAAGAAGAGCTGAAATTGTCGACAATAAGTTAAAGTCAAGTATATTACTGAATATTATTGATTGTTACCAGCATTGTTTTAAAATATTAATGTACAACATTGAAAGGATCGATGAACTTCGGATGATATTATATTGGATGCCCAACTTACACGGCTCTTAGTTTTTTTGTTACTGTTCAATCAAGTGAGAAGATCTTGACCATTGCTAGTGTCCTGGTTTTTTAAGGTATTTGGAGGAAGGGAGGTTATCTTGAAATAGTAACAAGGTCCGACAATTGAGGTATGTAGAGACTTCTACTTCTTGGCATGAATTGGTTAAGTATGGTTAAAGTCATACGTTTGAAAAATCACTTTGCCTCAGGAGCAGATCTTTTGGTATATACATGTAAACTTATTTTATGTACTTTGCATTGACGTATATTCTAGGGTATGATGGGGTCCTGTCCCATCCTATGATTCAGTTCATATGTTTAGAGGTCCGTGGATACATGTGGGTGTGGGACATTACCTGTGATATAATTACGTATGTATGATATTTTTGTTGGGCGGTTCTACCGCAGCGGTGACCTTCTTGGCCCGCGTATATATATGTATATATGTGTATAGATATTTGTGATCTGCTGGGATCGCTGATGCAAGTTTGGTTAGTCAGTAAAACAGAGGAAACTCTGCCGAAATTTTGGTAGATTCCTTAGTTATTATAGTTGAAAATCCGAGATAGTGTTTGTTTGGGTGCCCAATCGGCGCTAATCACGACCCATGGGTTGGGTCGTGACAATAATAGAAAATGTTGTGATCTAAAGAACATTTAAATAAATTGTAGACGTGTAATAAATAATTAATCAATGGCAAGACTGGAAAGTGTTTCTTCCAGTACACAATGCATTAATAAATTAAACAAGTTTTTAAAAAATTAATTGTCAGAACTAAGTCCCCGTCACGATGGATCCTGTGAGACTCCACCTACCAGAAAGTCAATTCCTAATCCTGGGGTACCTGTTCTGAATCAGTAGTCACAGTAACACTTGTTATGCCTGAATAAACCAACACACTCTACCCATATGCATCATGTGTATCAACAAAATTATCGAATAATTCTCAAGTGTGTCAATATCACCACAATATCAATATATCAATCATACCTCAATATAAGCACCATAACGCTGTCAATATCAAATGATTCACAAGATCACATAGGGTACACATCAACAGTTAATTTATGAGTCAATACGGTAAGACTCGATAAAATTACCAAAACATCCCTAGAGGAGAAATATGTGCATAATTTGTCTTTCCATACTCCGATGGCAAATTCGAGGCTAGTTATACGATCAACATGAAAAATTGAGTGGGAAAGTGGTTTTAATTGATTTTTGGAGCAACCGGATCAAAAGGTAATTTTTTGATGCGAAAACAAATTCTAGTGAGGGTACGCGACAGTTATGCGATGAGCACCTGTTGCGGATCAATACTTAGACTTTGTCCAATAATTTCCTACAGGATTAGAAAACATGTTCGGAGAATTTTTGGTGTTAGGTCCGCGTCGCGGACCCCCCTTTTTCCGAGAAGAAGTTTTTTTTTTCAAATTTCATGAGGGGGAATTCCAGACCTTTTTCAACCCCTCCAAAACTCAAAACACGGTCTAAATAAGTCATTTTGAGCGTAAAAAGAGTTTTAAACCCCATTCCTAAGCCATTCTAAGTTCTTTAAAAAGACTAGGCCTAAAGAGAAGGGGCGAGGAATTGAGAAGGTCGAGGAGAGTTCTGGAGGATTGATTGTCAAAAGCTTCACACTAGGTATGTAAGGCTAAACTAAACCATGGGGTTGTTCTCCCACGTGCCCCATTGATGGTAATAGAGGAGCTGAGAGTCCATGAGTCCTTATATGTGTTTCTTAGAATACTTTCTTGACTATTTTCTTGAAAATTATATCTATTACATGTATATTCATATGTTGATGATCATCATAAAGTACTTTTGTTGAATTAAATACTTTTCGTGAGATATTGTATAAACCCTATATTTTGATTTGTGAAAGCAGGCATGAATGAACCTAGGGATGAAGTCTAGATCCTTGACTTGAGTATGTTGATGGAAACCTTGATGTGAGTATGAGGTTGAGTTAATTGAGGTCGATGATCCTATGAGTCTTCATAATTGACTTCTTTAGTTTTGTGTAAATGACTTCTTCTAAAATGATGATCTAAGTCCTTGAGTTCTTAAATTAAAATGAAGTTAATTGAGATGAGCTAAAGCCCCTGAAAACAATAGAGGATTTTAGAATTTGAGTTGATGAGACAATGAGAGTCTTTATGAGATTGATTGAGTGAAAAAGTACCTCCGAGAGGCTAATTGAGATGAGGAGAAGTCTTATGAGCATTTAGATTTTGCAGGACTATCGAACACTAAAATGGGTAAGAGTGAGACCCACCCTCACTCATTAACTATGTCGCCAAGCGTAGGTGAGGATCGAACCATTACTTAAGATGGTCCCCACTTGAGGTAAAATCCCTGAAAACTATAGAGGACTTTAGAGGTTAGATCCCTTGTGGATCATATGTGTCTCTTACCTGGAAAGTGCAGAATGGCTGTGGTAACATCAGTGGGATTGTTGTACAATCACTGGCTCATATGTGATTATTGTCAGATAAGAGAAACTCACAGAAAGTTCCCACCATGAGTACTTTGAGTCGAGTTGAGTTGAGCTCCATTGAGTTGAGTGAGTTGATTGATGAGGTTTGATTGGTTGATGGTCCACTTGTGTACCCTTTATTCTTGCTTTAGATAGACATTTTAGCATTGTGGTTGAGTATTTTTTGAGTTGATGTTATTTTTATATTATTCTACCTATTTTGGTTTCATTCAACCATTTTACATACTCGTATATTCCACGTACCGATATCCCCTTAGGACTCCATCATTTCATAATACAGAGGTAGGTACTGGAGATCGTCAGCAGGCACATCATCGAAGATCTGAGCATTCAATAGAGCTAGTGAGTGTCCCTTACTTCGGAGGATCATTGTTTTCTTCCATCTTTCTTATTAGAATTGTCTTGAGTTATCTTTACTATTGATTTGAGGTAGTCATAGGTCTATTTTTTGCACCGCTTAGTGATAGAGGCTTCATAGACTACAGTTGAGTATAGATATTGAGACTTGTTGAGCTAGTTTCTTTCGTACTAACTTATTTATTTAATGTGATATTTGAATTATAGATTGTCCATTCTTACATTTAGTCTTTTGTTGCATTTACTGAGTTATATATTGAATGAATGGATGTGATGAGGCCAAGTGGTTCACTTGGGGACTAACAATAGTTTCTGATTGCTGGCCACGTCAAGGGTACCATCCCGGGGCATGACAAACTTGGTATTAGAGCATAGAGTGCAAGTGTACTAGGGAGTCTATGAAGCCTTGTCTAGTAGAGTCTTTTTTATTGATGTGTTGTGCACCACGCTTCATAAGCAGGAGGCTATAGGACATTAGGAATGGTTACACTTCTTTCATGATCTGATTTGTGTGATAGCGTTAAACCTCTATTAAAACTCTCCTCTAGTTTGTGTTCTACACATTGCAAAATTGTGATCATGCCTCTCAGAAGAACTATTAGAGGTAGATGAGATCCTAAAAGGAAAAATGTTAACCCACTTGAGCCTCAAGGACATAAGCATCCCATGGATCCAATAGTTCTCGTTGAGTATCCCCTATAAGCTGAGGTTTCTAATGCTGAGCTTCGCCAGACTATTCAAACTCTAGCTCAGACTTTTACAACACCCATTGTAGGATGAGGAGTGCATAGATAGGATGCACAAGACACATCCCGGTTCTGGGAATTCATTAGGATGAATCCATCTGAGTTCACAGGGTTTGCATCCACTGAGGATCCTGAGAACTATGTCGAGGAGCTTCTGAATGTGTTCCAAGTGATGTATGTGGCTGATGCTGATAGAGTTAAACTGGCTGCCTACCAGCTCAAGGGTGTGGCTAGGCTATTGTATGATCAATAAAAGAAGAGTAGAGGAGAGGAAGCCCCATTGCAAACTTGCACAATATTCAAGGAAGCTTTCTTGGGGTGTTTCTTTCTAATAGGCTAAGGTAAGAGAGTACTTGAATATGAAAAAGGGCTCTATGACTGTGTAAGAGTATGGGCTAAAGTTCACTCAGCTATCTAATACTCCAGATATGGTTGCTAATATGAGAGGAAGGATGGGAATGTATGTTGATGGGTTGAACAGAGGGCTAAAGAAAGATTAGAGAGGAGCTATGCTAGTGAGTGACATGGACATCGGGAGGTTGATGACTTATGTGCAACATGCTGATGAGGAGATACAACATGATAGAGAAGAGTTTAGGAGTAAGAGAGCAAGGACATCTAGCCATAGGTTGGCAAGAGAGGGAATGGTAACAAATTTTCGTCAGGGCTAGCATCATCATCTGCTAGTGTTCTTATGCCCAAAACCAGGAATGGTCAGAGGTCTCATAACTTTAGAGCCCATGGATATCAATCACAATCTTGTATGGCTCAAGGTTCACAAAGTAAGCCACCATGTGTTAATTGTGGCAGATTACACTTGGGTAGATACTGTGAGGCGTGTGATGCATGCTTCAAGTGTGGACAAGTGGGTCACTTCTACAGAGAGTGTCAAAAGTGGGTTGATCGGGCTCAATCTTCTGCAGTAGCCCTACTAGCCAGAGGAAATAAAAAAAAGTACTACATTAGGCGTAAGCAAAGATACAAACTATTTGTATGCCATAGGTAGTCACTAAGATTAGGAGAACCCCCAGATGTCGTTACGGGTATGATTCGTGTCTTTACTCATGATCATTATGTTTTGATAGATCTTGGTGCCACATTGTCCTTTGTAACTCCTTATGTGGAGAGTATATTTGATAGTACCCCTGAGACTCTTTTGGAACCCTTTCATGTTTCTACTTTAGTGGGTGAGTCTATTCGAGCTGAGAGAATCTATGAAGCTTGTGTAGTGTCCATCCATCATAAGGATACCCTTATTGATTTGGTTGAGTTAGAGATGAATGATTTTGATGTGATCCTTGGTGTAGATAGGTTTCACGCCTATTATGCCTCCATTGATTGTATAGTCCAAACCATTAAGTTCTAATTCTCGAATAAATCAATTCTAGAGTGGAAGGGTGATTGCGTTGCACCTAAGGGAAAGTGTATCTCCTACCTAAGGGACAGACAACTAATTTCTAAAGGTTGTATCTATCACCTAGTGTGAGTTAATTCTGATGATGTTGAGTATCCTACCCTTTAGTCAGTCTCGATTGTGAATGAGTTTCTTGAAGTGTTTCCTGAGGATCCACCTGGACTCCCTTCTTATAGGGAGATTGACTTTGGGATTGATGTTCTTCTCGACGCCCAACCTATCTCAATTTCACCTTATAGGATGGCCTCTTGGGATTGATGTTCTTCCCGATGCCTAACCTATCTGAATTCCACCTTATAGGATGGACCCCCCTCCCCCGAGTTGAAAGAGTTGAAAGAGCAGTTGAGAGAATTGTTAGAGAAGGGCTTTATCGGGCCAAGTGTCTCTCCTTGGGGTGCTCTTGTCCTATTCACGTGAAAGAAAGATGGGTCTCTCATAATGTGTATCGACTATAGGCAACTGAACAAGGTCACGATAAAGAATAAATATCTTTTCCCCAGATAGATGATCTGTTTGACCAACTTCAGTGTTCCTCTTGTTTCTAAAAGATAGACCTCAGATCTGGCTATCATCATTTGAAAGTGAGTTAATGTGATATTCCAAAGACAACCTTTAGGAATAGATATAGCCATTTTGAGTTCTTGGTCATGTCCTTTGGGTTGACGAATGCACCTACAGCCTTCATGGATTTAATGACTAGGGTATGCAGACAATATATTGATATGTTTGTGATCATGTTCATCAACGACATATTGGTGTATTCAAGAGATAAGAGGAAACATGCCAATAAACTCAGAGTTGTTCTTTAAACTATTAAGGACCATGAGTTGAATGCAAAGTTTTCAAAATATGAGTTTTGGCTCAAGTCAATAGCTTTTCTAAGACATGTTGTTTTTGATGATGGTATTTGAGTAGTTTCACAAAAGATGGAAGCGATTAAAAACTGGCCCAAGCCGACCTCTCCAACTAACATAAGGAGTTTCTTGGGTTTGGTAGACTACTACCACAGATTTGTTGATGGATTTTCTTCCCTGTCCACATCATTGACAGTCAAAACTAACTCAATAGATGGTCAAATTTCAATAGTCTGATAAATATGAGAAGAGTTTCCGAGATTCAAAGACTAGACTCACTACTGCATCAGTTTTAACCTTGCCTGATGGAACAGAGACATAAAGATATATTGTGATGTGTAAAGTGTTGGATTGGGTTTTGTGCTGATGCAGAGGGGGAAAGTAATAACATATGAGTCCAGATAACTTAAGGTTCATGAGTGGAACTAACTGACACATGATCTTGAATTGGAAGCGACAGTGTTTGCACTTAAAATCTGTTGCCACTACCTGTATGGAGTGCATGTGGATGTGTTCACTGACCAGAAGAGTCTGTAGTATGTCTTCATTCAGAAAGAGCTCAACCTGTGATAGAGGAGATGGTTGGAGTAGACCAAGGATTATGACAGGAGAATTCTCTACCACCCAGGTAAATCAAACATTATTACTGATGCTCTTAGCAGGTTTTCAATGGTAGCACAACCCATGTTGAGGAAGGACAGAGGGAGCTAGCTAAGGAAGTGCATCAATTGGCTCAATTGGGAGTTCAACTTGAGTACAATGATGAGGGATGAGTTAATGTTCAGAATGGATTGGCTTCATCTTTAGTGGCAGAGGTGAAAGAAAAGAAAGACCAAGACCATGTCATACTTCAATTGAAGGAGGCTATCCACAAATAGAAAGTGATGGTCTTCTCCAAATGGAGAGATGGAGTACTGAGGTACCAGGGTAGGTTGTGCATTCTAGACGTTGATGTTGTTAGAGATAGAATCACGGCTTAACCCTATAGCTTGAGATATTCCATTCATCAAGGCTCTAGCAATATGTAACAAGACTTGAGAAAAGTCTGTTGGTGTAGTGGAATGAAGAGGGATATTGTTGAGTTTGTTTCCAAGTTCCCGAATTGCCAACAAGTTAAAGTTAAGTATCAAAGGCCATATGGACTGGGACAAAACTTTGAGATTCCTAAACGGAAGTGGGAGATGATCAACATGGACTTCATTACTAGTATACCCTGGTCTCAAAAGCAACATGATTTAATATGGGTGATCCTGAATAGGATGACTAAACTAGCTTACTTCTTAGTAGTTAAGATAGCTAACAATACAAAGGAGTATGCCATGTTGTTCATCCAGGAGATTATGAGATTGCATGGGGTTCTCTTGTCCATCATTTTGGATGGAAGAGCTCAATTCACCTCCGAAATTTGGAGATATTTCTAGAAGGGATTGGGAACTAAAGTGAATATGAGTACTGCATTTCATCCACAAACAATGGCCAAGCAGAGCATACAATTCAGACATTAGAAGATATAGAGAGCCTGTGTCCTTGAATTCAATGGAAATTGGGATGATCACTTACCATTGATTGAATTTCCATATAATAATAGTTATCAAGCCAACATTCAAATGGCTCCCTGTGAAGCTTTGTATGGGAGGAGATGTAGATCACCAATTGGGTAGTTTGAGGTTGGAGAAGCTGAGTTGATTGGACCTGATTTTGTCTATTAATCAATGAAGAAGGCAATGGTCATTAGTTGAAGACTACATAGAGTCGCTAGAAATCCTACATTGATGTGAGGAGAAGAAACTTAGAGTTCGAGGTGACTAATTGGGTATACATGAAAGTGTCACCTATGAAGGGTGTCATGAGATTTGGGAAAAAGGGGAAAATGATTCCTCGCTATATTGGTCCCTATCAAATCGTAAATAGTATTATTGCTTATGAGTTACGGTTCCCTTTCGAGTTAGACGCCACTCATCCAAGGTTCCTTATTTCGATGTTGAAGAAATGTTTAAGAGATCTTGTCTTGGTAAATCTGTTGAGAGCATCGGAGTAAAGGATAATTTGTCCTATGAGGAGATTTTGATCCAAATCATTAATCATCAGGCTCGCAAGTTGAGAACAAACGAAATTGCCTTAGTCAAAGTCTTGTGGAGAAATCAATTCGTCGAGGAAGCGATGAGAGCTAAATATCCACATCTATTTGTTCCGGATGATAAGAATTTTGAATGTAATGTTCTTACCCTTGACAAAATTGATGTTTCTATTCTTGAGTTCATGTGTTTAATCTTGAGTCTGAGTAGAGTTTGTTGAGGTTGATGAAGAGTCAAGAATTTGAGTTATTGAGTAAGTATTGAGATGAGCCTTGAGTCTATTCGTGCCTTGATGTCCGCCTTTACTCATCATTCGTGGATGAATGATTCTGAGGAGGAGAAGATGTAACAACCGATAAAATACAAAAATACCCCTACAGGAGAGATGTTTGCATTACGCGTCTTCCCATGCTCCGATGGCAAATCTGGATATGCAATAAGCATGAACAATTGTGTGGGGTAGTGGTCTCGATTGATTTTTAGAGCAACCGGATCAAAAGATAATTTTTTATGCAAAAAAGAATTCCAATTAGAGTGCGCGACAGGTGTACGACGTGCACCTGCTGCGGACCAACACTTAGATTTTGTCCAAAAATTTTCTACGGGATTAGAAAACTCATTCGGAGAATTTTTGGTGAAAAACACCAAAAATTGACATGGTCCGTGTCTCGTATCCCCTTGTTCCGAGGTGAATTCTTTTTTCTAAATTTTGTGACGGGCATTCCAGACTATTCTCAACCCCTCCCAAACTCGAAACACAATCTAATTTGGTAATTTTGAGCATAAAATTTCTTTTAAACCCCATTCCTAAGCCATTCTAAGTTCTTGAAAAAGACTAGGGCTAAAGAGAAGAAAAGAGGAGCGAGGAATTGAGGAGTGTGAGGAGAGTTCTTGAGGATTGATTGTAAAAAGCTTCACACCAAGTATGTAAGACTAAAATAAAGAATGAGATTATTGTCCCATGTGCCCCATTGATGGTAATAGAGGAGTTGAGAGTCCATGTATCCACATGTATATTTCCTGAAATACTTTCTTGATTATTTTCTTGAAAATTATATCTACTACATGTATTTTCGTATGTTGATAATCATCATAAACATGTTTTCTTGAATTAAATACTTTTCATGAGTTATTGTATAAACCCTATATATTAATTTGTGAAAGCATGCATGAATCAACCTAGGGATGGAGTCTAGAGCCTTGACTTGAGTATGTTGATGGAAATCTTGATATGAGTATGAAGTTGAGTTAATTGAGTTTGGTGATCCTATGAGTCTTCATAATTGAGTTTTTGAGTTTTGTTTAAATAACTTCTTCTAGAATACTGATTTAAGTCCTTAAGTTCTTAAATGAGAATTAAGTTAATTGAGACGAGTTAAAAGTCTGTGAAAACAATAAAGGACTTTAGAGTTTGAGTTGATGAGATAATGAGGGTCTATATGAGACTGATTGAGTTGATGAGTTCCTCCATGAGGCTAATTGAGGTGAAGAGGAGTCTTATGTGTATTGAGCCTTGGGAGGAATAACGAGCACCAAAATGGGCAAGTGTGAGTCTCACTCGCACTCATTAACTAGGTCACCTAACATAGATGAGGATTAAACCATTACTTCAGATAATCCCCTCTTGAGGTAAAGTCCCTGAAAGCAATAAAAGACTTTAGAGGTTAGATCCTTTGTGGATCATTGGCGTTCCTTACCTGAAAAGTATGAAATGGTTGTGGCAACATCCGCGGGATTGTTGTACAATCACTAGCTCATATGTGATTATTGTCAAATAAGAGAAACTCCCATAAATTTCTTACCTTGAGTACTCTAAGTCGAGTTGAGCTATGTTTTGATTCATTGAGTTGAGTTGAGTTGATTGATTAGGTTTGATTGGTTGATGGGTCACTTATCTACTCTTTATTCTTTGTTTAGATAGACATTTTGGCATCCTACCAAAGTATATTCTAGGTTGATGTTATTTCTATTTTATTCTACCTATTTTTGTTTCATTCAACCATTTTAAATACTCCTATAATCCATGTACTGATGTCCCCTTTGGACTGCATCATTTTATGATGCAGAGGTAGGTACTGGAGATCGTCAACAGTCGCATCATCGAGGATCTGAGATTCAGCTAAGTAGGTGAGGGTCCCTTACTTCGGTTCATTGTTTATTTTCATATTTCTTATTAGAATTAGTCTTGAGTTAGCTTTACTTTTGATTTGAGGTAGCCATGGGCCTGTCATTGACACAACTTGATAGTGTTAGAGGCTTCATAGACTAGAGTTGAGTATTGATGTTAAGACATGTTGAGCTAGTTTCTTTCATACTACCTTATTTATTTAATATGATATTTGAGTTATAGATTGCCCATTCTTATATTTAGTCTTCCCCTGAGTTTTCTGAGTTATATATGGAATGAATGGATGTGATGAGGTCAAGTAGTTCGCTTGGGAACTAGCAATAATCTCTAAGTGCCGGCCATGTCTAGGGTACCCTCTCGGGGCATGACATATTACAATAAGAACAATCATTCACTCCGAACTATTATGATCAAACCTAAGATGATAGAATTCTACCCCCTGCTCAAATCTATGCAGATAGGAGCATACAAGGTTCATCCATAAGTAACGAAAGGTTAGAAATCGACTTTCCTTAGATAAAGTCTCAAAATCAAGAAGGAATTACTTCCTTTTCCCTCCTATGGTGCTCCAAATCTCCACAATCTATTCAAATATAATATCACAATCACATAAAAAATCTAATGATACTAAAATCAATTCATTGTAAGTAAAAGGGTAAAATGATCAAAAATCTCTTGCCTGAAAACATAGCTGGAAATTGAAATTTAATGAATGAAAATATTCTACACGTAACAAGGAATTCAACAGTGAAAGCAATTTTAATAAATGGAGCTAAGATGAGGGAAAAATCAATGATTTATGTTTAGGAAATTCAAGTCTAAAAATCCCCAAATTTAGGTGCAAAACCACAAAATAATTAATGGAAATCGTTGAAATAAGTTAGGAATTAGTTACCCAATCGCTTTGCCTTGAAAACCCATGAAATCTCCCTTGAAAACGAAGCTTGAAGAATTGAAAATGGTGAGAAGGGTTTAAATTACGTCTTTTTAAAGGAAACATTGTTCAGGCATCATTCATGCTCCACAAACGCGGAGCCTTATTCGTGAACGCAGAGGTCCACTGGTGTGTACTCTGCGAATGCGGAAGTGAGGCACACGAACGTGGAGGGTAATGCACACACACTTCCATGAACGAAGTCTCTAACCCGCGAACACGCAGGACAAATAGGACATGCACCAGATGCCTTGCACCAGTAATGCCTAACTAGACCAATAACTCGGAATAGGAACTCAGAACTCATCCGAAATCAGAATTTCACAAACCAATTTATGTATTTGTACCAAAAATGACGATCCAGACTACACAAAGTAATTAGAATTTGATTTTAGGACTCTATGACACGGTTAACAAGGCCACTTGAATAAACTAATTTGAAACTCGAAATACCACAACTGCCCTTGAAAACTCCAAAAATTAATATGAGATCATTGCTAGTGTTAGTTTGATCATCCGAAACTATTGGAGTTAATAGAATTTTGATACGAACTCCTAAACCCCAAATATTGACCAAAGTCAAATCTATGATCCAAAGTGAACTAAAAATGTAACTTTGGGCCTAAAATTTTGTCTTAACTCGAAGTTAAGTTCTATAAGTTCCCCTAGGACAGATTCGGCATTTCGAAACTGATGGAATTAAAGAAATCAAATTCCAATACTTGAAACTCAAAATGACCACAAAAATCAAAATTTCCATCTATAAGCTTATTAAAACTTTTTTCTTTTGCCGAACTCCAACTTTTTACGATATTTTCAAAACATAACTTTTGGACTTATCTAAGTATGACCCATGAAAACTTTCGAGAGGATTAAAATAGTAATTTGGTCAAAAACAATAGAAATGACATTCGAGGTCATTTTCCATCAATCTCGGATGGAGCCAATGATTGACTATTTTTTGGCCTTGGAGTATGATGGAATAAAGCAAAATGGCTCTTTAAACTATCTGCGCTTTTTTCAT
>JAABOM020000103.1:54045-67581 GCA_011800125.2 Solanum clarkiae
CCCAGGCATATGTAATGCCAGTGGATGTTGGTTCTGGAGAATGTGTGATGCCAGTACGCTATGCTTCCCGAGAGCCTGTCACCCGTGTTTACTCTGGGCGGAATTGGAAAAGGGATGCCCGAAAGGCCCATGCAGCGAGACAGAATGAAGTTAGTATTAACGGTGCGGTTTCACCAAATTTAGCTGCAACTGGTGAAAGTAAAGCCACATTGTTACCCCACGTTGAACAGTCACATGGCGTGTTGAGTAATGTAATTTCTTCACCTGTGACTGCATCGGAAAATAATGGAACGCCCAAATCTATTCCCGGCAGGAGAAACTGGAAAGCAGAAGCTAGAAACAAGAAGAGCTGAAATCGTCGACAATAAGTTAAGGTCAAGTATATCACTGAATATTATTGATTGTTACCAGCGTTGTTTTAAAATCTTAATGTACAACATTGGAAGGATCGATGAACTTCGGATGATATTGTAAGTGTTTTGCATCCCTACTTCCCCCCTTTAATGTTTCTTGTAATCCTTTAGAAGTGTTGGAAATACTGGTCTACTATATGAAACATCTTAATTTTACACTACCATACTTTTCTTGCCTGCCATTCATTCCCCTGTTGTTAGCAAATCGTCTCGTGTTTGTCCTTGACCTTAAATAGAGGTCCAAGCTAAAGTGTAATGGGGGACAATTTTAAACCATAGTCAAAAGTAGAGGAGTAAATCTGGACCATTTTAGCAATGTTTTTTGACAAGTGGAATCTACTCAACCTATGCTGGAGCTTCGATAAAGACAAGGGCAAAATGAGACGATTAAGTAATGGTAAAGGTATGAATGGCCTGATACTGTAAAGTAGGGTAAATTTGGACCTTTTCCAGTTGCATTTATCTATGTTGGTGCTCTTCATGTTTGTTTATTTTCATGCACTCACCAACTGATGCAATTGCAGATATCGGATGCCCAACTTACACGGCTCTTAGTTTTTTGTTTCTGTTCAATCAAGTGAGAAGATCTTGACCATTGCTAGTGTCCTGGTTTTTTCAGGTAAGAAATTTAGGTTTTGGAGCATCTTTGGGATACTCTTCTACTACTAGAACTTGAGTGGTTGGGATTTACTTTCTTTGGCCGAAACGAATCTTCATGTGTTTCATTAGACTGACCATGTGTTTCTGTACATATGTGGATTACGCCACATGTGGGATTACATTGCGTATGTTGTTGTTGTTTGCATCTGTTGTCTGTGGATCAATCATCCGTAGTCCGATTTGTCTCTTAAGAAGAAACTATCCTTCATGATTTGTTGCTTTCTTTGTTTTTTTGTTCAAGAAACATTTCAGAGTTAGAATTTTGCATATAGTTCTGAATTTGCTTGGGGGAAGTATTTATTGATTATAATTACACAAAGACTATTATAGCATATGATTGGGCTAGGTCAGGCTTTATTTCGTGGTAGAGTCAGAAAATTCATCAAAGGAGATTATGAAAAAGATTTGGTGTCGTTTAGGATATTCAATAGTTCATATAAAATGCACAAAGCATTCCGTATTCATATTGAATGGCTGTGTGCGTTCCACGGCTCGAACTCGTGACATATCACAAGAAGACAACTTTCAATAGTGTATATATATGCTGATAAAAAGAGAGTTTTCACCTATATACATAATTCAATGTTCTCGCAAAATAAACGCGACTTCACCAATGTAGCTTTATTAGTCATCAATTTTAGCTCTTCCCAATGAATCAATCAATCAACTACGTCTCAATCCTAATTTAGTAGGTCCATTATATGACTTTTTTTCTTCATATTGATGATTGTTACTTGGCACCAGCATAAGTATGTGGCGATTAAAATTTAAACAAATTGAATGATGGGTTTCGTTTCATCACCTAGGATCTAGCATATATGCAAATAATATCTGCATTGATGTCTGTGTATACAAACAAACAATGAAATGCACAACACATAATTAGAGATAAAGATAATTACATAGTTTCATCAAGTACATGATTCCATCATTTCATATTAATCAACCCTTAATCACCTGCCTCAAATCCTCAAAACTCCAATCCCTTCTTATCCCGGGGCTCCTCGCCAACCTTGGCGAATCAGGCAGGTACTCAATCGGACCGCTATTATGAATCCTCCGAGAACCTTTCTTCGCCTTATTTTCTTGTGATCGAGCCCTCGGGTTTTTTACCAAGTTCCCCGACCAATTTCTCTCTACTCCTGAAAAAAGGCGAAAATTCGACTTCCCTTGAACATTTTTTATTTTTTCCTCATGTGAATTTGTTCTTTTTAGAACCTGGCTGGTCAAGCAATTCAGACTCATTCTTGTATAAAAAAAGAAGAAGAAGAAGAAAACAAGAGGTTCACAAGGTAAATAAAAATGCATAGAAATTGATATGTAAATAATAATGATAACTTTGTAATAATGTCTTTTGAGGATGTTGAGGTAAAGGGTTGTTTTTTAAAAAATATTCCCTCCCATTTTATTGGAGATGTTAAATGTCTAATGTCCATTATTTTTTTGGTTTATATCCTAAAATAAAGGTGAACCAACCTTTAGAGTAATGGCTATTGTTATTCTTATTATTAATCGAAAAATTCTCGAGAGCCACTAATGCACAACTTCAAAATTTGGTGAATAATGAATTTGTCTCTTTGCTCATCTTTATTTTAATATTAGCCTTTTGGTTGGATACGATGACATATTCTTAATTTCAAAATTTTGGGGCTTGTACCCCTTTTAATTAGGTTCAAAAAGAATAAATGTGCGCATACTTTATCTTTTATACAAAAAAATTATTTTAATTTTTTATTAGATGTCGAAAATTTTTATTGAAATTTGACTAAATTCAAATTTACATTGAAAATTCTCGTATTGGAGGGTTAAAATACTTTTTAACAAAGGAGATTCATAAGTCGAAATCTATAGTTAAAGATGAACGAGTACTTGTCAAGATAATACTCCACTGTCCTTTTTTATATGTCTCCTTTTCTTTTTATTCTATTTAAAAAAGGACACCTTGCTATAATTCTAACTAAATTTTAAAAATTTTTATTCTATCTTTAATGAAATGATTTACAACCTCAAAAATATCTATGAATTGTTTTAGAACGCAGATTGGAGTATTTTTTTTTTAAAACATCATGTCAAATCAATAGTATCACATAAAATAAAACAGGAGAGAATATTTTATAAGAACAAATCTCCACTTACAGAAAAAATAAAAAATATCCACCTACCACACCCTACATAAAATAAAACGGAGAGAGCATTTTATACCGTGGGCTCGTTCATGGACTAAATAGAGTGGTATTTCTATTTACTAAAATAGTTTAATTATACATTTGCTTATAGAAAAAAAAAGTTTAGTACAATTACCACAACATCATATGTTGGGTAATTAAAATCAAATATGAAAATAAAAACAATATTAAATAATACGACAGTTCAAATAAAATAAAATAAAGTAAATAATAATAATAATAAACTTGAAGATAAATAATAGGAGAAATAATAATCATAATATAAATAAAAAAATTAGACAATATATTCAACACTCTTTTGCTTCACTCGATCTTTCTATTCTTCTATGGAGAGTTTAGTATAAACAAAATAATGTGAACACATAAGGGACCCATCAGAGTGTAAATAAAGTAATCTGAACACTTAATAAAATACACAAAAATGAATTTCACATGTAACACATGACCATTTTTAAATTAATCCCTTAATTATATTCAATAATTCAATTTTGGTCTTCAAGTCAATTTTATCTGGCCAAAAATTGATTTAAACTTAAGCTACTCTCTCTCTCTCTCTCCCTTTTATCCACATTGATAATTCTTTCATTTTTAGTAAAAATATTATAGAGGGTGGTATGGATGATTTTGTTCATATTCAGTACACTCGTATTCTCGGGTTATATAGTTATAACTTATGAAATATGCAATCAAATTTGTCTATAACAAATACTATGTATGATAAAATAGAACAATTAATTATTTTTTTTGAAACTTAATTTTCATATTTCATTATAGTAGATGTTTCTTAGGATGGTATATTTCACTATATTAGTAACAAAATATTAAAATTGCTAGATGAGATTTGACTCATATTCTTACACTATAACTTAACTACAAAGTGATTTTGTGGCTTGAGAAAAATTATAAGTAGTTGGCTGTAATAACTATTTGTTATATATAATATAACTTAAATCTATTTTGTTACTGAATTTTACATATTTTTTGTTCAAAAGTAAAACAAAATCGAAGTATACAAATATTTATAAAACCTCAAACAAAACGAATCTTTGTCACATCTATCAATCCTTGTCTATTTGGTTCACAAAATTTCGTTTATCACATAATTCATAGTACTAAAATAATAAATATATTAATAATTTTTCAATAATCAAATTATATAAATTTGAATTATATTATAATTTTTGAAATAATATTACATATCTAGATTTTATTTTCTAAGTATTAACTTAATTCTAAAAATTATTACGTAAAAATTTTTGAAAAGTAAAATGTAACAATTATTTTGGACGGAGAGAATAGAGCAAAGTTTGTGCCTAAATTAAGTGCATTTAAAAAGCTTGTTCAACTCAAATGATACTCATCACACTATAACAATAATATATAGTTTCTAAATATTTGTTGGTCCAATGAATACAACTAAGATTTGACCAAATTCAATGAATTCTCTATAAATGAAAATGCAGCCTACCTTTTTGTTGGTGCTTTCTTCTAGACTAAAACAAGTAAATTGATAATACACCTATCTTTTATTTATTTTCATCTGATTCTTGATATCGATATTAAAATTTAATATATTTGTATCTATATTAAAAAATAAATTTCTTTTATAAAGTCGACAACATATCCGATAATTGATATATTTATCATAATTGAATTAAAAAAAAAATTCTAACTTTGACCCAAAAACTATATTTTTTTGTTAAAAATTAGTTAGTAATACATACAACTCACTCAATTCGTAAAAGGTAGATATTTTTGCTTGCTTTCTTTTTTAAATGTAAACTTTGAACTCTTTTTACTAGTTTCATCCTTGAGTCACCACAACTTATGATAGGTGTAATTAATGGCGAAGCTAACATTTTCATTAAGAGTGTTCATACTTTTAGAAAATGGGTGAGTGATTTTTGTACCAAGGATGTTCAACAATTGATATATATATATCAAAATACCCTTGAGTAAATGTAGCTCCTAATTATTATCTTCCACTTTGCCTTCTTTTTCGGGGCTGTGGTTGTAGAGACACTTAAATAAAATGTTTAATTCAAAATTAGTGTTAAAAAGTATAATTGGAGTTATATTTCTTTAAGTATCAAATCAAGGATATTGGTTTATCGGGAACATTTCGAATAAGTAGAGACCATTTATTAAATCTTCCATGCATGGACAATGGTATGGAAGGATGAACTTACTAACGTTGATCATTACGAAAGTCGAGCGACGACTGTGTTGTTGGTGATAGTGTTGTGCTTTGGTGATGGTGAGAAACAACTGATACCTAATGGAATAGTTGAATGATGATAGTTGGTATCGGTGATGGTGGAAGACAAAAGATAACTACCGGAATGATCAAAACATAAGCTAATTCGAACGCTAACATTATGAAAGAGATCCAAAAATCCCCAAAGTGTCACCAATTGAATGAGAATTGCCATTTTCACCACCCACCAATTATTGCTTTCTCATTTATTTCCTGGATACAAAAGGATGGAGCTGCATAGTATCTCTAATTTTGCATGAACTAAAAACCCTCAACTTGATATCTCTAGTATTGGTTTCACATTTATGTACAGAAAACTAAGAGAAAATTCTCTTTAACAGCTCCTTAGTACATTATACAGGGCTCACTACTGAGATAATTTCATTGCAATTCAGCAATTTTTGATGTCAACGCTATCCTAAGCTGCTCTTGCGCGTAAAGCCGGCTCCCCATTTTCACTGTCGCTTGTTGGATCATTAAATCATTCACAACGGAAACACTAGCGTGGTGCACGTCTAGGTCCAAGTCCTTGAGGGCTGCCATTAGCCTCGCAGCTGGATGGTTCTTTTTACTACATTGTATACGAATCATAGCATCCCATCCGATCACCTTAACGTCTATGTCCATATCGACAATCTTGAGATCTTGATTCGATAGAAGGGGGCCAGGATAGTTTGATGATCCCTTGTTGGCTAGTTCTTTCCTTAAGCATTCAATTTGGCTCCTCAAGTCCTCTTTATCTGATTCTGAATTTTGAACCTTTAGTTTCAACTCATTTATGTATGCAATTGCATCGCCAAGAAGTGATGCCTTATCCATTTTCGACACATTTGGAACTACGGCTCTAAGCGTGTAGAATCTTTGGTTCAATTTCTCCCTCCTTTGCCTCTCCGCCTCTACATGATTCAACGGCTCCTCCCTTCCATTGGCCGGTTTCCTCCCTCGCTTCCTCGGCTTCTTTTCAGGCTCTACAATGGCCTCCTTCACCACTGAGGCCTCGAGATCTGAGTGGTCCGAATCCCCACCTCCACCGGACTTCCCCGTTGTTGAAGTTGGCAAGATCACACCCGAAACAAACGAAAGGATTCCTTCTTCATTGTTTCCCCTTTTCTTGTTCTTGTTCTCCTCCACGAGTCCAGGCCTAGGCCCGAACTTGGATTGGCCCGAAAACAAGCTCCCACTTCTCTTATTACCATCACCAAAATTCAATATCTCCCCTGACTCCGGCTTACAAGAAACCGAAGTTTTTCCATTTTTATTCCTAGTACTACTTCCATCAAATCCATAACTCGAAAAATTCAACTCCCTTGTGAAAAATCCTTGTGTTTGCTGAGAATGCTGAGCACCATTTTCAGAATTCTCATTTCCAAACACAAGTTGCTTGCTGACATTAGCTTCCACAACTGAGGACGATGGATCCGTAAGCCAAAGGGCTGATGGATCGGGCTCAGGATGTACAACTCCCGAGCCCGAACCTGAGCCCGTAACAGAGCACATATCAATATTGAAGTTGAACAAATATTTAACCTTGTTCATCAAATCCGAGCTCTGGAATATCAGCTCAGTGGAACCAAGCTCAACAACACCATTAGCTGAAGGAATACAAACAATAGTCTGAAGCCCGAATCCTTGGGCTTGCCTGGCCCGTTCACATTGTGAAGCAGCTAAACCTTCAGCTCCAGCAACCCAAATCGGGCTTGAACTATACATCGCCAGGCCCGGAAGCCCGTTTCCATTAACAAACGATTGGGTCATTGAAATCAAAAAGAACCATTCAGTATCCGTCACTTCTTCATCTACAGAATCATCAGACCCACCGGCGGCGGTCTGTACGCCGGAAATCAACGAATTCAGCTCCCGGAGCACCTTTTTTCGATGCTCCTGCTCAGCTAAAAAATCAGGCGAGGACGAATTGGTTTTCCGCTTGTTCTTATCCTCCTCACCCTTATAATACCCGTCTCCCCAACCCAACACTGAGGGGCTCGCAAAATCGACAACCGAACTCGACGACTGCCAGAAGATAGCATACGCCCAAGATTCACGAGCACCGTCAATTAGAGTCTGAAGTCTCTGCTGAAGTGATTCTTGGCTGAAAAAGGGCATCGTGTCTCCTCCGCCGTTCTCCGGCGCCGGAGAAATGGAGGTTCGATTGGAGGGAGCAGTAGTATTCCCTCCGGGCCAAAAAGAGGGTGGATCTGAAGATAAAAAAGCATCCATCATATTATCATCAGATGAATTAATAGTATTAGTATTACTACTCCACAATCTATACTCCGTCAGTTCCATGAAACTGAAGAAAAATTGATGATTTGAGGGATTTTGTTTGTTAGGTGAGAAATGAGAGTGAAGATATATATATTGAACTGAAAATTACTGTGTGAGGAAAGTGAGTGGACAAAGAGAAGAGGGTTCCAAGAAAGGGTTAATTAAGGAGGGCCGATTTAATCGGGAAAATTATACGTAGGATATGGAAAGCCGGCGCGATTAATTACTAGTACTATTTTTTAAAACTACCTAGGACTTAATTAATAAGATTTTTTACTTACCTAACACTACTAAGAGAGTCCTAGTTTACTTAGGTAAAAGATTATTTTTTTTTCTTACTCACTTCCCTTCTTTCTCATTTACTGTTATTATTAATTATATTTATTTCTTTATCATATTTTAAAAATATTATATTTATTATATATAAATAATAATTTGGTAAATTTATTCGTATCATTCGTTTATTCTTAATTTTCGTGTCAAATTAATAGTGGACAACTATTATTAGACGAAGGGAGTAGTATCTCTCTATTTTTAATTTGTTTAATGTACTTTTAACTTAACAATTCTGTGAAAATAATTTGGATCAATGAATGCTTAAGGAATTAAACTGGGAAAATATTGTTAAACAAGAAAATTTTCATTGATAAGTATATCTATTAAAGTGCTAATATTAATGTGTAATGGTCCGATGTTTCAACTTTGAAAGAGAAACAAGTTAATTAATTTCCAGGTAATATTAAATAATTAGCATATCTCCTACATGCACGCTTTATGCTCTGATGGAATAATTCTATATATGGAGAGAGAATAAGTGAAATGTTGATCATATATTATAAAAATAATAAAGTAAGGTATTTACTAGTCTCACAAGATGAAATATAAAAATAACATAATATATGTAGATTCTATTCATATTTTAGAGTTAATGGTCCTCCTTAAATATTACATCTTTATCTACAATGAATTTTAAATTCTGAACTTATTAAATATCACTAATTTGCCTAAAACTCCACTTATGCTTGTACTGGTATCTACTTAAATATCAGGTTCATATTTTCGATAGAAATTTAAATTCGTAATGTATGTTTACTCTTAACATTATCAAATATGATAATCCATTTGTAATTTTATTTTATTTTTTAAAAAAGAAGTAAAATTAGTACCTTCAATTTCCAAGAAACAGTCAGCAACAATCCAATTAATCGATAACCGCATTCTCAAATACTCGCCAAAAAAAAAAATTACTTTATTTTAAACTTAAGTAAATTCTCTAATTGTTAAACACTTTGAGCTTAGTTCTTTCAATTCATTTGGAAACTTTTATCTTGTTCTCAATTTTTATTTTATTTATTTTTTTAAAAAATATTCAACCAACTTGAAATGGGAATTGATTTTCATGAAGATTTTTTTTGAAAGACTATTACCAGCCATTCTTTGAAACTAATTTGAAAACAAATATTTCATTCCATAATGTAAGGCTACAAAAATTCGTAATGAAAAAAATTAAATAGTCCTAATATTATCAGTCCATGAAAATTTTCGTCCATATTAATGATTTCCTTTATAATATCATCATAATATTCCTCCCTATTTTGTCATATCATAATTTTTTCATAAATACTCAACGCAAATATGAACTTTTTGTTGTTAATACGAGTTTCTTGTAATTAAAGACCAATGTTTTTTAAAAACAAAATTTTTATGTACAAAATATAAGAATAAGACTGCGTACGTGCACATTATTCTTCTCAGGACTTACTATTTTTTTTATTTGGGCAGTCGCTTCCACTATAACTTCTTCATTTTCAGGATCGAAACTCGATTGAAACCATTTGTTGAGGATTTTTTTAATTATTATTTTATTATAATTCATATAAGTTTAAATTTACTAATGAGGTTACATTGAGTTCGTTATTGTCTTTGTTGCGATAAAAAAAAATCTTATTGTACGCGTTGGCGTCACGTTTTTTGGAATCATTTAATTGGGTCCTTCTTCTAACTGTTTTTTGGTTCAAGATAAAATATAGTTTATTAATATAATAATATAATTTGTAGATATGTTTTGGACATATAAAAGTATTATCAATAGCACGTTTTGGTGGATGCCAAGCGTGAAAATAACATAAATTTTTAATAAGAAATAATATAATAGCAACTTGACATGTGAATCACCATTACAATGCCAGACAAATTGCAATTAAATAATAATTGTCATGATCTCTGTTTGTTTGTGTATTTTTAGTTTTTTTTTTTCTGGTCAAAAAGTTTTTCAACTTTATTAATTTGAGGAGAGACAAAACGAGAAAAGATCAAAAAAGAAAATAATTTATCTAAGATTTATTTTGATTGATAATGATTTTTAGTTATAGTATTTGTGTGTATCAAATCCAAATTTGAATTGAAATTGAGATATAATACAAATTTTTTCATTCGGAATAAGATAAATTCATATCTAAAAGATATTATCAGTTCTTAAAAATTGACTATTTTATCAAAATTCCTTTGAGCAGATCGTAGATGAGGAGAGATTTAAAATTTCGACATCAAAATTTATCGCCACATGCTTTAATCCTCAGAGCTATATGTCTCAACCTTGATTTTGTTCTTGCCAATAAAATTTTTGAAATATTTATGCTTCTTTAATTTAAAACAGATCCGAGTCAAATAGTGATAATTTGAAGTACTTTTTTTTTTTCTCAAGAAATAATTTTGAAATATTAATATACCGTGCTTCAATATATAGAGCTTCAAACTTTCATAATATTGATTTAATGCAGATTAGTCATGGGCCATGTGCTTTGTGGAGTGTTTATTTTATTCTTAATTAATCTTTAAGACTAATTAAAGGCAGCTTAAAGTTGAGCTAGCTTTTTCGAATTCTTTTTATATATGTATCTCTTGTCAATGCAATTGTGATGACCATCACCAACTCTATAAACTGCTAATACTATAATATCTAAATTATTAATCAATAAGGAGAAATAATTTTTGATAACTGGTGTTCAAATTTAAGCAATTTTAGATGAAGTTTAACATCAAATTTAAGAAGTATAATTAATAATAGGGTCACTTGATTTATGGACTAGTCATGCAATAGTTTTAATATCTAGATTGTTCATTATAACAATAATTAGAACACACACTGTATTTCAAGAAGTGAAAGTCGAAAGAGTGAAATGTACATATATTTTATATCTATTTTTATGGATAGAGAAACTATTTTAAAAACATCTTCAACTAAGAAATTGTTTGAAATTAGAGTTGTGTTTGAGAATTGCCTTCTAAAATCAATTCTGTTTCTTTTAGGACTACAACAACATCACCCAATTATCTCTATTTTCCTCAAAATATACTTAACTAACAAAAATTTTCCTTTCTCCTAATTAGATATCTCTATATTTATTAATCCATTTAACATAATCAGATCTTAGACCCCATAAAATTAAATCAAAGAAACAAAATAATTCCTACAATATCCGATAAAATTCAAATATCAATTAAAATAAATTTTATATTTAAATAGAAATACAACATAATACAATACATAACAACCATCAAAGCTAATCCTTTTTTTTCACCCAAAAAAAAAAAAAAACAACAACCAACCATCGAAGCAAGTAAATAATAATCTCGATTGTTAGGACTTGAAATTCAATAATGAATAGCTGGCTAAAAGAAAAATAGCTTCATATCTAGAAAATAATGTTAAGCATTAGAGCACAAAACTAGGATTAGGCAGGTCTAAGAGTGTGTGGTCACATGAAGTAGCTAGGTGGAGTTAATTTGATTCAAAGAAATCAGACTTGTTTGTTTTTAATACGAAATTTTGAATTTGAAGTTGCTTTTATCAAGTAATGTGCTACAAACAAAAGAAACTGATCAAATATATGTTAGATTATCAATATCACATTTAATAAATGCTACAAGTCCCTACCTGGAGCACCTTTATCTACCTAACTCATTGAAATTTTTACAGCTCAAACAAATTTGGGCATATAATTTGTTGCCAACTTATGTTTATGTACAAATATGGGATCCCTAACACTCTAGCTAGTATATAACAGAATTCCCGTTTAGCCTTAAAAGTCAAATAATAATAAATTTAATTTGAAACAGATTTCACCTTCAACAAGAGCAGTGGTGTCAAAATTAGCTTAATCCAACGTCTTTCTTACTCAACAAGTCATTTTAGATCTTATTTTTGGCCTTTGGCATGTTTGACATTAACCTTTTCTTGGAGAAAAAATAAAACTTTTTCGTCTTCATTCACTCTCGATAAGATGTGTAGGTTAAGAAAGGGTAAGGGTGACAGGATTACAATGAGCCCAATTTGTCGGATATTTTAGCTATTTATCTGAAATTTCTACAAAATAAGTTATGAAGATTGCTAGTTAAAAGTCCGCTAAGATTCGGCCATCTATTGACAAGGCAAGTCTTGTGGTTTGATATTCTAACTATAACAATATCAAATTTTATATAATGCCACCGAAAGATTAATTAAATGTGAAAAGGTTACTCTTTTTCACTTCTAAATAATTTACCTCTACATTGAATTTCTTTTTCAGTACTAGAATCCAATGTAGCAAAATCAACATATACATACCAAATATAGTTAATTCTATGATAATTGAGCCTTATCTTTATCTACCTATTTCTTTAGGTAATTAATTAAACCTAACTCGCTGAAAAAATTTACACCTCTTTTATTAGCTATATTTTCACAACTTTAATTGAATCAAAATCCAATAAATGATATAGAGAACCCTCTATGATACAAGGTAGTACCTAGGTTAGAAATTTGAGCATATAATTTTGTAGTCAACTAATGTTTATGGACAAACATGGGATCCCTACGACTCTAACTAGTATTAGAGTATAACAGAATACCAACTAATACTTGTTACTAATTTATATTTTCCTACACTCACATATTAATTAAATAAATATATTATACATAGATATGTTATCATTAAAGCGATCTAATAAAATATTAAAGTTTTGAGCGTTAAAAGTAAATAATATATATTAATATGGATTTATTTTAGATAACTTGAAAACTCATTGACCTTTTCTTAAGCCTGATGAAGACTTATTGAAAACGCAGTGTTTAAATCTAAAAAAAGGTACTTAAAGAATTATATAAGGATATGGTCTCTAAATCAGATAATATGCTTCTTTTCTTTTCTCCCACATCTCTGAGAAAAAAAATATTAAATAAGAGCAATATCAAGATTTAGAAGATCTTATCTTCTTCGATCAAACAAGTTGATGCAATGCAATAACGTTAATTCCCTTTTTGTTCTTATGACTTCAAATCTTTATCTAATGATTTACTTGTGATCTTGAATGAATTATTTAAAATTTTCCTACGAGTAATATCAAGCACAGTCTAATTAGACCATTAGATAAGTTTAATTTAATTTTTACTAATCAATGGTGATTGATTTATATAGAGAAAGATTGAACAACAATGTGCTCTTTTCATTCATTTTTAATTGTTAAATTTTGATTTAACACATTTATTAAAAAAAATTATTGATATAATAAATTTATCATTTTAATACTATTAATTGCTAGGATCTCATATATATTTACTCATTATATTTTTAAGGACATTAACTTTGATATTTTCTCTAATGCTAAATATGTGCCTAAAATAATATATCTATAGATTATATTATGATAGCATATTCATTTGTTCTATTAGTATTTATATGCTAGCACTATAGCCAATAGATGATTTAGCGATAAA
>JAABOM020000103.1:95897-124702 GCA_011800125.2 Solanum clarkiae
ATGAAAGAAAAGGGTGGAAATGTTGTGACCCAACATCCGGCCGCTGCTACACATCGAGAAATGTGGTATTTGATGAATCCTCATCTTGGTGGTCTTTTCAAGCCGTGTTACTTCCTGACTCCAAGGAGATTGAAGAGAGACTAGGGAAACAACCAGAAACAAGTGAAGTTCACCCAATACAAGAAGTTCTAGCAGAGAACGAGCCACAAGAAGAAGAGGACAGAGCAAGCTCGTCAGTAAGGGATAGAAGTCCATGGCAAACAGGAGCACACTATATATCACCAGAAGAAGCAAGGTCGAGTCAATTGGATGAGATAGGCAAAGAAGATCCACCAAGAAGGTCAAAGAGGACACGGAAGCCGAATCCCAAGTATGCTAATGCCGCTTTAGTGGAAGATATCTGAATCAAGGAGCCAAACTCATTCGAAGAAGCAAATCAAAGAAAAGAGTGGAGAAAGGCAACAAGGTGGAAGAATTTCAAAGAAGGCTTGGCATGACTACGAGAACCGCGATAAGAGAAAGTAGTCGTTGAGGGGGAGTGTTAAAATTATCATCTCCTACTTTCTCTAATTATCTAGAATAGTCTGGAAGGTACCAGAGATGTGGAGAATTCTCTAGAAAAGTCTAGAAAGTTCTAGAGACTTGTGGAGTTCTCTAGAATAGTCTGGAAGACTCCGAAACTCTCTAAAATTCCCTGGAAACGTGTGGATATTGCAAGAAGGCCCTGGGACATTCTAGAAGACTCTAGGCAAGTCTTGACATGTAAATATCTAGATATTTAGTAGGAAATATCTTAGATATTTGGTAGGAAGATTCTAGGCCATCATTTGTAACCGTTGGATCAAAATGATCCTAGCCGTCCGTTTAGGGAAGGGGCTAGTATAAATACCTCTTAGGCTTGTCATTTTAGGTATCAAGCAAGAAAAAAACAATGAAGCAAGTTTGAGAGCATTCTCCCACAAAATACTCAAGAGCATTTTGAGTGTGTAACATATTCTCCATAAGTCTTCTTCTTTTCAATTGTGTCCTTTCCATTTTCAACACTATATTGTTGTGTGGTTTAAGAACAGGGTGGCCGTTGATCTGGGAAAGAGTGGGCTGATCTGCAATTTAGTTTTGGAAGAATACATCTTTAATTTTTTTGGCTAGGGAAAAAAGTCTGAGAAGAAAAGTAACAATAAATGGAGAGTTTTCTCTCCATGGTTTAGACTCTTCAGTTAGCTAAATAAATCGGGTCCATTGAATGATAAATGAGACACGTGTTAATATTTTAGAATAGCACTGGAGGAACTGGAGGTGATCTTCACTGGAGGGGAGCCGAGTCCATACAAAATTCACTTTTGTCCTTAAAAAATTTAATCCCCTTAGTGTATCCAAAGTTATGGATTATTTCCTCCTAAGATATGATGGTTAACAATTAAAGAAATAGTGGTATCTCAAATTTCAATAATTCCGACAAACTCAAAAAATAACAATGAAATCACACAAAAACTCTACTTTATGTTTAAGAAAATATATGTAGAAGAAGAAGAGAAAAAAATTGATGTCAAAAATTAAGAGGAAACCACTCTATTTATAGCAGCAACTATAAACCTTTATAAACTTAAGGTAGTCAAATAAAAGAACATCTTTTACTGTCACCTTTTGAAATCAACACTAGTAAACTTTACAGGATTTTTAGTTGGTATAACATTTGAACGATTTGGAGGTGCAGTAGATGTTGCTAAATATTTATCGTTCCAGAATTGACTTCACTTAGATTGGTCCATTTATTCTGTCATAAGTAGACAGACACTTTAGTATGTAGAATATTAACAATACAGAGAAATTTTTTTATACAACTTGTTTCTAGTTAACAATGAAGTTTTATATCTTTCAAAGCGTCAACAGAATGAATTTGAATAATGAAGTTTTTTACAACTTCAAATCAATTTCAAACTCAAATGGAACAGAACCACAAAAAATTTTAATCTCCAAAAATAAAAAAAATAAAAAATTTAGGAATGGGAAAAAAATTAAATTTAAATTACGTAAGATTTTTAATTCCTTAAATCAAACAGTAGTGCACAAAAAATAAAATATCAAATGAGAAAGATTTATTCGAGTCCACATAATTCACTGTTGTCCTTAAAGAATTTAATTCCCTTAATGTACCCAAGCTTATGGATTATTTTCATCCAGGATAAGACAGTTAACCATTAAAGAAATAGCGGTACCTCAAACTTTAATAATTGTGGCGAAACAAAGAACGACAATGAAATCATAGAAAGATTATATTCTACTTTATTTTTTTAGAAAAAATATATAGAAGGAGGAGGAGGAAGAAGAAAATATATATAGAAGAGGAGGAGGAGAAGGAAAACTGATGTCGAAAATTAAGAGGAAACCCTTTCTTATCACTCCTCGGAAGGGTACCTTCGACGTAACTAGCACTCGGAGACTATTGCTAATCCCTAAGCGGACCACCTAATCTCATCAGCATTCGTTCAATAAACTCATATGCAGAAGACATAAAGAGAATAATAGTCTATCATTGGGCTGTCACAATCACTATCATATATAAAGAACGAAAGAAGTATCTCATTAGAAAAGAAATGGGAAATACTCAATCCCGACATCAACATTCAACTGTCTATGTCTACGAAGCCTCTATAACTATCAGCTAGGAAGGTACCATGACAGGCCATGGCTACCACAGTCTAATGAAATAAGTCAACATAAATGAAAAGATAAACATGTCCTTCGAAAGCAAGGGAGAACTCCCCAAGTCTCTATTGGAAATCCGTGAACCTCAGTGATTAGGCTACTGAAGTCCTCTGTTTACAAAATCTGCATCATAAAATGATTTAGTGCTAAAAGGAGCGTTAGTACATAGAATGTATTGTATGTAAAATAGGCTAAAGTAAACAATATATATATATGACGTCGGATCATCAAGCACTCATCCTCAGCTCAGAGTAAAGGACAAGACTCTATCACCTCACTATCCATCAAGAGGTCACACAATCACATCAATCTCAGAGTACTATCGACAAGGAACCTATCTGGGAGTTTCTATAACCGACAACTGTACCTATGAGCCCGACGATGATACAACAAAGAGATGCCGCTGCCACATCCGTCCAATACCTTGCCGAGGTACAGAACGGGTCTGTCGGGGATCCCAAAAGAAGTCTATCAAGCCCTCTGTGGGGCAAAGGAAACATCCGCTTTCATTGTCCAATCCTCTCCTACACTAGCCAAGTAGTTAATAAGTGCGAGTGAGACTCACTCTTACCCATTTCGGTGCTAATACTCCTCCCAGGACTCAATATGCTCATAATTCTATCAATGCCGGGCTGGTTATACAGCCAACTCCTCCTCTCAGGCAGGGACCTCATCTCATCTATAATTCTATCAACTCTAAGTAAGTTCTTCCTTTCAAAATCTATCTCAGTCTCATTTAAACCTCAAGTATATTAACTTCATCTATTTCAGCCATCACAGTATATACTCATCTCAAGACTCAGACTCTATCAATCATCACATTCAGACAATCAAGGCTCTAGACATTTCTTCTAATTTCATTCTTGAAGTCTTTAGCAGGGAATTCATATGGGATCATTGGATAATAACATAATACATGTAAACAGTTCATTCAAACATGATGATCATCAATTTAACATAAAATATAAGATTTAAAGTAAATTTCAAGAAGCTATTCAAGAACTTAAACTAAGGCCTATCAACTCGCAATTTATAACTTAATCTACTCCTTGGGCACATGGAAGAACAATTCCAAGTTCTGGGTAGCCTTTACATACCTGGGATAATAAATTTCTAACTTTCCTTCAAGAATTTGCACTGGAATAATGAAACCCTCAACTCTCTATACATCTCCTCTCTCGGAACTCCCATTGAAAGCTTAGAAAATAATGAGGTTTTGAACCCTTTTCGCTAAAAATGACCTTTAAATCACGTTTTAAGTCTTAAAAATAGGTTAGAAATACTCAAAATACCCTTCTTGTAATTAAAAGAAAAACTTCAAAAACTGATGCACTGGTCCGCGTCACGCTAAGGGAGCGTACTAGTACAATTTTTTGCCTTTTTGGAAAGTTTAATTCCCATCGTAATATTTTAAAAAACCACAAGTACATCTCCACGCCCATCCGCGTCGCGCCAGGGGCGTAAATTTGCTATTATTTTGCAAAAAAATGGAGTTTTATTTTTTGACCCGATTGCTCTTAAATTGAGTCGAGACCATTTTCTGACTTGATTTTCTGCGCTCATCGTAAATATGGTCTCGGATTTTTTATCGAAGCTTTAGAAGATGCGTTGCATGCACAATACATTTTAGGGGCGTTTCAGTAATTTTCATGAGGTGGCACATCATCTCCCCCTTGGGATCATTCGTCCTCGAATAATGAGTAAAGTCGAATAGAAGCACGAATAACCCCAGAACTCATCTCATTCCTCCCTCGGGAACACTCAAACTCTCAACTATCCATCATCTATCTATCTCCGTCTTAGGCTCGAGAATAGAACAAGATAAATGCATCAATTCAATGAAATGACACGCCAATAACATTAAGGATAAGGATATTTACCTTCAGCATCATCATCATTAGGCCTGAATAGGTGCGTGTATTTGAGTTTCATCGCTTCCTCAGCTTTCCACGTAGCTTCCTCAACAAAATTGATTCATCTACAGGACTTTAACGGAGGCTATCTCTTTGTTCCTCAGCCTACGAACCTATCTGTCAAGAATCTGAACTGGGATTTCTTCATAAGATAGACTATCCTTCACTCCCGTACTCTCCACAGGAATTGCTGAGACAGGATCTCCCAAACACTTCTTCAACATTGACACATGGAACACCGGGTGAACTCCATCTAGCTCGGAAGGTAAGTCTAGCTCATAAGCAACCATCCCAATCCTTCTTACGATTTGGTATGGTCTGGACTCAACTTCCCCTTCTTACCAAATCTCATGACACCCTTCATGGGTGATACCTTCAAGTTCACCCAATCATCTACCTCAAACTCCAACTCCCTTCTCCTCACATCCGTATATGACTTCTGATGAATCTGGGCTATCTTCAACCTTTCTCTGATGGATTTCACCTTCTCCACAGACTGGTGTACGAGATCCGATCCAATCAACTCAGCTTCCCCAACCTCAAACTAGCCAATCGGTGATCTACACCGCATCCCGTATAATGCCTCATAAGGGGTTATCTGAATACTGGCATGGTAGCTATTATTGTACGCGAACTCAATCAACGGCAGGTGATCATCCCAATTTCCTTTGAAGTCGATAACACACTCTCTCTACATATCCTCCAAAGTCTCTATGGTGCTCTCTGCCTATCCATCTGTGTGAGGATGAAAAGCTATGCTCAGATTCACCTTCGTACCCAATCCCTTCTAGAAAGATCTCCAAAATCGAGAGATGAATTTAGCCTCTCTATCCAAGATGATATAAAAGGGAACCCAATGCAACCTCACAATCTCCCGAATGTATAGTGGGCATACTTCTCAGCTATATTAGTTGTCTTCACCGCCAAGAAGTGGGTTGATTTCGTCATCCTATCAATCACCCAAATTGAATTGTGCTACTTTCGGGATCTTGGTAAGCCAGTGATGAAATCCATATTGATCATCTCCTGCTTCCATTCTGGAATTTCAAAGTCTTCTGAGCTAACCCACACGGTTTCTAATGTTCAACCTTAAACTGCTGACAATTGGGGCACTTAAATACAAATTCAACAATGTCTTTCTTCATCCCATTCCACCAATATACTTCCCTTAAGTCGTGGTACATTTTAGTAGAGCCGGGGTGAATGGAGTATCTGGAGCTATGAGCTTCGGGCATGATCCTATATCGAACACCGTTAACATCGGGCACACACAATCGTCCTTGATACCTCAGCATCCCATCTCCCCCTTTGGAGAAAATCATCTCCTTCTGCTTGTGAATTGCTTCTTTCAACTAGAGCAAGATAGGGTCTTGGTCTTGCTTCTCCTTCACCCCCGACACTAAGGATGAAGCAAAACCATTCTGAATATCGAACCCGCCTTCGTTGTTCTCCTCAAGTTGCACTCCCAGTCGAGCCAATCTATGCACTTCCTTAACTAGTTCTCTCTTTTCTTCCTCCACATGGGCAGTGCTACCCATAGACATCCTGTTAGGAGCATCAGCAATAATGTTAGCCTTACCTGGGTAGTAGAGAATGCTCATATCGTAATCCTTTAGCAACTCCAACTATCTTTCTGCCACAGGTTGAGCTCTTTATAGCTTAACATGTTCTGCAAGCTCTTGTGGTCAGTGAACACGTCCACATGCACCCTATAAAAATAGTGATGCCGAATCTTAAGGGAAAATACCACCGCTGCCAACTCGAGATCATGAGTCGGATAATTTTTCCCATGGATCTTAAGCTATCTAGTGGCATAAGCTATCACCTCCCCTCTCTACATAAATACATAACCCAAACCAACTCTAGATGCATCACAGTATATCACGAAGTCTCTTGTCCCGTCTAATAAGGTCAACACTGGTGTTGTAGTCAATCTAGTCTTCAACTCCTAAAAGCTCTTTTCACATGCCTCAGACCACTGAAACTTGGCCTTCTTCTGAGTCAAGTTAGTCAATGGGGTTGACAGAGAAGAGAAACCTTCAAAAAATCTGCGATAGTAGTCTGCTAGACCTAAGAAGCTTCTTATCTCTGTTAGACAAGTTGGTCTTGGCCAGTTCTTAACCACTTCAATCTTCTGAGTATCCACCCGAATACCTTCTCCCGAAACAACATGGCCCAAGAAAGCCACGGACTTGAGCCAAAACTCACACTTTCAGAATTTCGCAGACAACTTATGATCTTTGAGTGTTTGCAAAACCATTCTAAGGTGACTAGCATGCTCCTCTACATCCTTGGAATATACCAGAATATCATTGATAAACACAATGACAAATATATCAAGATATGGTCAGAATACTCTGTTCCTCAAGTCCATAAAGGCTGCGGGTGCATTTGTCAACTCGAATGACATGACCAAGAACTCAAAATGGCCATACCATATCCTGAAGGCTGTCTTTGGTATGTCACCTTCAACTGATGATAACCGGATCTAAGGTCTATCTTAGAGAAACACATAGCACCCTAAAGTTGGTCAAATAGATCATCTATTCTGGGAAGAGGATATTTGTTCTTTATAGTGACCTTGTTCAACTGTCAGTAATCTATACACATTCTGAGAGACCCATCTTTCTTACACATGAATAGGATAGGAACACCCCAAGATGAGACACTAAGCCTTATGAAACCTTTCTCTAACAATTTTTTCAACTGTTTTTTCAATTCTTTCAACTCTGCGGGGGCCATTCTATTAGGTGGAATTAAAATGAGTTTGGTCTCAAGAAGAACATCGATCCCAAAGTCAACCTCCTTATCAGGAGGGACTCGGGGCAGGTCATCATGAAACACCTCAGGAAACTCATTTACGATAGGGACTGACTCAAGAGTAGCAGGTTCAACATCATTAGATGTAACTCTCACAAGGTGGTAAATACTACCTTTGGAAATCAGCTTTCTAGCTCTAAGATAAGAAATAAATTTGCCCTTTGGGGCAACAGAACTCCCTCTCCACTCCAAAATAGGATCACTAGGAAATTAAAACTTCACAATCCGAGTTCTACAATTAACAGAAGCATAACAGGCATGAAGCCAATCCATGTTCATTATTACATCGAAATCAACCATCTCCACCTCTACCAAGTCAGCTAAGCTGGCTATGATAAATAGACACTACAAAATCCCTGTAGACTCTCTCAACTAAGATAGACTCACCTGTAGGAGTAGAAACAACAACAGGCTCAAGCAAACACTCTGGAAGAACCCCAAACTTACTAGCCATATAAGGGGTCACAAAAGACAAGGTGGCACCCAAATCAATTAATGCATAACACTCAAAGGTAAAGGCTCGAAGCATATTCGTAACCACATTTGGTGCAGCCTCCTGGTCCTATTGATTACACATAGCATTAAGGTAGTTTTTCCCACCTCCTATACTAATAATAGCACCTCTCTATTGATTGCCCGCTCGAGGGGTTGTAGATGACTGGGGTCTGTTGCTCCCCTCACCTTGTCTTCTCTTGGAACACTCATAGCTGAAGTGACCAGCCTGTCCACATAGATAACAAACATCTCTTCCCACACGATACTCTTCCTGATGAAGCTTACCATACTTGCCACAAGGTGTCTTTCCCCTCGTTCCTTGGGTCACACTGGCTTGAGATTGGGCACCCGGAGCCCTGAAATTCTGATAACCAGGAGTTTTCTGATCATACATGTTTAGATGAACGGGCGCACTTACCATAGACTATGTAGGATGAGATGATCTCTTCTGAAAGCAGGACTTGTTGCCCTTATTTTGTCCCTGCGGGCTAGGTTCGTGTCCCGCTGATTTCACCTTTCTGCTCATCTACTCTTCTTTGTCTTTCTTCTTGTCCTTGTTTGTCTGTTGGGCATACACCATAAGTCTAGCGATGTCCATTCCCGGAATCAGTAAGGCTGCCTTACACTCTTTCTGCACATGTCTGGCCAAATCAGACACAACCGTCCTCATCCTCATCCTCATGTCCTTCACCATCTCTGGAGCATACACGGACAGTTTAATCAACTTAAGGCTATACTCATTCACGATCATCCTTCCCTATTTCAGATTCACGAACTAGTCTACCTTTACCTCCCTCAACTGTTGAGGAAATAAGTGGTCAAGAAAGGCTGTCTCAAACTCCTCCCAAGCTACAGGCTCCGCACTCTCACCTCTACTCTCCTCTCTCTGATTGTACCACACATTAGCAACATCCTTCAGTTGGTAGGAGGCAAGCTTGTCTCTCTCAATCTCATCAGAATGCATCACCTTCATAATCTTATGCATCTCATCAATGAATTTCTATGGGTCCTCTTCCACCTTCCACCCCATATACACTGGTAGGTTCACCTTTAAAAAGTACCTGAGTCGGGTTGCAGCTGAGGACTCCTGTGAGCTAGATCTAGGAGCTTGGGAACCCTCACTATTTCCCTGGGAGGCCACCAATTGTGTCATCATGGCGATGGCTCCCCTAAATTCTACCTCGATAGTCAGAGCTGGCTGGGGCTGAGCAGGGGGCACCTGTGGGACCTCAGTAGTCCTGGCGGGGTGTCCCCATCTCCTAGCCTCGGTCTGAATTAGGGCCTCGGGTTGAGCATTCTCAACAACTAGGGCTAGGGCATCTCTCTATACGGCTGTCCTCTTTGGTGGCATTTTTTGTAGACGTATAGTGCACGAGTTAAAATGAGATTTCCATAAAGTTAAGCTCTATCGCATGAATCCAGATCATAGAAGAAGGGTAACACTTCCTAATCTCCTGTAGTCTCCTACTTATGAAGCGTGGTGCACGACACACGTATAAATAAGACTCTAGTAGACAAGGCTTCGTAGAATCCCTAGGACATTCGAACTCTATGCTTGATATCAATTTTGTCACGCCTCGGGAGAGTACCCTAGATGTAACTGGCACTCAGAGACTATTGCTAATCACCAAGCTTACCACCCAGTCTCATTAGCATTCAATAAATGCATATATGGAAGACATAAAGAGAATAATAGTCTATCGGTGGGCTAACACAATCACTATCATACATAAAGAACGAAAGAAGTATCTCAATAAAAAATAAACTTGAAATAATCAATCTCGACATCAATATTTAGCTGTCTATGTCTATGAAGCCTCTATAACTATTAGCTAAAAAGGTACCATCATAGGCCACGGCTATCATAGTCTAATGAAATAAGTCAACATAAATGAAAAGATAAACATGTCCTCCGAAAGCAAGGAAGGACTCACCAAGTATTTGTAGGAAATCTTTGAACCTCAACGATTAGGCTGCTGAAGACCTCTGTCTACAGAATCCGCATCATAAAATGATGCAGTGCCAAACGGGACGTTAGTACGTGGAATGTACTGTATGTAAAACAGGCTAAAGTAAACAATATATATATTTAGATCATCAATCACTCATCCTCAGTTCAGAGTAAAGGAGAAGACTCTATCACCTCACTATCCATCAAACATCACACAATCACATCAACCTCAGAGTACAATCAATAAGGAACCTATATGGGAGTTTTTATAACCGACAACCACCACCTATGAGCTCGGAGATGATACAGCGAAGAGATGCCGCTGCCATATCTATCCAGTACCTTACCAGGGTACAAAACGAGTCTATTGGGATCCCAAAAGAAGTCTGTCAAGCCCTCTGCAGGGCAAAGGAAACATCCGCTTTCACGGTTCAATCATCTCCTATGCTGGCCACATAGTTAATGAGTGTGAGTGATACTCACGCTTACCCTTTTCGATGCTAATACTCCTCCCATGACTTAATATGCTTATAAGTCTATCAATGTCGGGCTAATTATACATCCAACCCCCCTTTCAGGCAGGGACCTCATCTCATCTATCATTCTATCAACTCAAGAAGTAACTTCTTCCTTTCAAACTCTATCTCAGTCTCATTTAAACCTCAAGAATATTAACTACATCTATTTTAGCCGTCACAGTACTTATCTCAAGGCTCACAGTCCATCAATCATCACATTCAGACAATCAAGGCTCTAGACATTATTCGTAAGTTAATTCTTGATGTTTTTAGTAGGGAATTCATATGGGGTCATTGCATAATTACATAATAATACATGTAAATAGTTCATCAAAATATGATGACCATAAATTTAACATAAAATATAAGATTTAAAGATAATTCAAGAAAGTATTCAAGAACTTAAACTCAAGACCTATCAACTCATAATTTATAACTTAATCTACACTTTGGGAACATGGAAGAACAATTTCATGTTCTGGGTAGCCTTTACATAACTGGGATGACAAATTTCTAACTTTCCTTCAAGAATTTGCACTGGAATAATGAAACCCTCAACTCTCTATTCTTCTCCTCTCTTAGAACTCCCATTGAAAGCTTAGAAAATAATGGGTTCTGAACCCTTTTCGCTAAAACCAACCTTTAAATCATATTTTAAGTCGTACAAATGGGTTAGGAATATCCAAAATACCCTTCCCATAATTAAAAAAAACTTCAAAAACCGATGCACTGGTCCATGTCGCGCCAAAGGCGCGGACCAGTATATTTTCGCCCTTTTTCGAAAAGTTCCATTCCCGTCAAAATTTTGTATTAAACAAGTGCATCTCCGCATCCCTTCCGTGTTGTGCCAGGGGCGCGGATTTGCTACTGTTTTGCAAAATTTTTGGAATTTTAATTTTCAACCCAGTTGCTTTTAAATCAAAGCGAGACCATTTTCTGACCTGATTTTCTGCGCCGATCGAAAATTTGGTCTCGAATTTCCCATCGAAGTCTTGGAAGACTCGTTGCATGCACGATACATTTTAGAGGTGTTTCGATAATTTTCATGGGGTGTTACATTTCTATCTTTTATCAGTAATGGGTATGAATTCACCTGTTCAGAACAATCTCATCTATTCAGAATAGGTATGACATCTTTTGAGAAAGAAAATGTCTGTTTAGAAGGAACATGTTCTTTCCAAACATTTTTGCATGAAGTTTAAAATTTTGTTAAATTAATTGCTCATAGCGAACTATTCTTTCACCTTTTACTAAAAAAAATTATGAATTAAATTAATTAATTAATAATTTATAAATTAATATAATTAGTAAATAATTTACGAATTAATCATTAATATCAGAAAAAAATCTAATAGAATTGATTAAATACATTTTATCTAAAAAAATATCAATCAATCACATCATTTGTCAATAACTGAAAGCATGTGTGAACCCTCAGATCTACTCTCAATATGCTTCTGCCTATTTCGAATTTTTTTCCTCGAGATATGTCATCACAATATTTAGTTTTTCTATATTCTATTCTAGGAAGTGTTTTGATCAATTTACCTTTAGATTATCATTATTTAATTCTTTTACAAAACCTACTTATTTTTTGTTATTTATTATCTTTAATAATTAGATATTTAGAAAAGCTCATGTCTTTAATGCAATGAAATTGTTTAGAAGTGCAAAAATAATCGGTTTTAAATAATGGTATGTATGAAAAAAGAAAAGACTTCTAATTGAATTTTACATATGTAGAAATGAAATGGAATGTCATGCCCCAGGAGGATACCCTAGACGTGACTGGTACTCGGAGACTATTGGAAGCTCCAAGCGGACCACCTAGTCTCATTGGTCTTCATTCAGTCAATTCATCAGCGGAAGAAAATAAGATAATAATAGTAATACAATTCTATCTGTGGGCTCAATACTATCAATATCAATCTATCATAGAAGAAATAGAATACCAAACGAGAATGTGAATGTAAAGAAAGGAGAGGGAAAGAACCTCCAATATCAACATCAACGTCTACGTCTATGAAGCCTCTATACTATAGTTTGAGACGATACCATGACAGGTCATGGCTACCAAAATAAAGTAAAAGACTTCCCAAGAGGAAAATAAACGTTCTCCAAATGCAGGGGATGACTCACCACTGTCTGGAATAAAGAGCTCTGAACCTCAACAATCGGGCTGTTGCAGTCATCAGTCTATCGAATCTGCATCATAAAACAATGTAACACCCGAGGGGCGTTAGTACATGGAATGTACTGTAAGTAAAATGAGCTAAGGAAAAAGAAAACATTATAACCATCACTCTTCAATCAATCAGCCTCACCTCAAATAAAGGACAAGATTCTATCACCTCACTATATATTAATATCAAACAATCACATTACCTCAGAGTTCTATCATCACGAAACCTGTCTAGGAGTTTCTATAGCCGAAAACCACTACCTATGAGCTGGTAGTGATACAACGAAGAGATGTCATTACCACATCCGTCCAGTACCTTGCCGGGGAAAAAGACGAGTCTGTTAGTGGATCCAAAAGTCTGCCAAGTCCACTTTTGGGACAAAGGAAACATCTGCATTCACGGTCCAATCCTCTCCTACACTAGAAACGTAGTTAATAGGTATGAGCGGGACTCACTCTTACCCATTTCTATGCTAATACTCCTCCCAAGACTCAACATGCTCATAAATCTATCAATCCATCAAGAGACTCTCATCACCCAACCCCTACGGGCAAGACTATCTTTCAAATTCAAGGGAATATATTCATTCAGCTCTATCAGTACTAATATCAGCTATCACAATCATCAATAAACTCTCCTCAAGACTTAGACTCAGTTAGACATCACATTCAGACATTCAAGGGTCTAGACATCCCCCTAAGTTCATCATTCAGGTCTTTACAGAGAGAATAAGTGTTTAATCACAATAACATAAATATGTAAGTATACTTTAAACTTTAAGCATGATGATCATCAATTTAGGATATGAAAATATAGTTTAAAGAATATATTCAAGAACTCAAGATAATATCCAAAAATTTAATGTAAATATTCAAAAACTTTCAAAAAATCATAATTCAAAACTTCTAGACATTTATTTTTCATTCTAACTCTACATTGGCACATGGAAGGATAGTCCCATGCTTTTGGGTAGCCTTTACATACCAGGGAATGGAGATTCTTTAAAGAAATTGGAAGGTCTCTTGAAAATCGCTTGAGTTCTCTCCTCTTCTTCTCTCAGACTTACGTAAGAATACTTAAAAAAATTTATGGGTTTGAACCATTTATGCATCAAAATACCCTTTTAAAACTGGTTTTGGGGATATTAAAATATATCAGGAAGGACGAAATTTCCCTTCCCGAATTAAAAGAAAAAAATAATTTTTCTGAACACAAGTGCGCTTCGCGTAGGGGCGCGCACCAGTGTTTTTGGTGTATTTTTTATGCCAGTTCAATTCCCATCGAAAACAAAAGAAAAACTTAAGTGTTGCTCCGCACCCCTGGCGCATCGCGGAGGGGACGTGGAGAACACACTGTTTCTAGCCAAAATTGGACATTTCGAAAATCGACCCAGCTTGTTTTATGTCGGGTCGAGACTATTTTCTGACTCAATTTTTCACGCTGATCACAAATCTGATCTTAGATTTTCCATTGGAGCTTTGGAAGATGCATTGTACACATGATGCATTTTAGGGGCATTTTGATAATTTTACGAGGTGTTACATCATCTCCCCTTTGGGATCATTCGTTCTCGAATGATGAGAAAAGGTCGGATGGGAACACGGATAACCCCAGAACTCATTTTTTTCCTCACTCGGGAACACTTGAACTCTTACTATTCGTTATCTATCTATCTCCATCTTAGACTCGGGAATGGAATAAAGCAAGACATTTATTAAATGGAAAGAAATATTCGAAAATACTAAGGATAAGAATATTTACCTTCAATGTCTTCATCACTTTGGACGAATAGATGCGGGTATTTAAGTTTTATCGCTTCCTCAGCTTCCCATGTTGCTTCCTCAACAAATTGGTTCATCTATAAAACTTTAACAGAGGCTATCTCTTTATTCCTCAGCTTACAAACTTGTTGGTTAAGGATCTAAAGTGGAATTTCCTAATATGACAAGCTATCCTTCACACCCATACTCTCCACAGGAATCGCTAGGGCTGGATCCCCCAAACACCTTTTCAGCATAGATACATGAAACACCAGGTGAACTCCCTCTAGCTCAGAAGGCAAATCTAATTCATAAGCAACTTGCCCAATCCATCTTACTATCTGGTATGGTTCAATATAACAGGGACTCAGCTTACCCTTCTTACCGAATCTCATGACACCTTTTATGGGTGACTCCTTCAAGTACACCCAATCGTCTACCTCAAACTCCAAGTCTACTCTTCTCATGTCCGTATTTGACTTCTGGCGACTCTGGGCTGTCTTTAACCTTTCACTAATGATTTTCACCTTCTCCATACAGAGGTGTAGAAGGTTAGGCCCAATCAACTCAGCTTCACCCACCTCAAACCAGCCAATCGGTGACCTACATCTCCTCCCATATAATTCCCCATATAGGGCCATCTGAATGCTGGCATAATACCTATTATTGTACGCGAACTCAATCAATGGTAGATAATCATCCCAATTTCCCTTGAAGTCAATAACACATGCCGTCAACATATTCTCCAATGTCTGAATAGTGCGCTCCGTCTGCCCATCTGTCTAAGGGTGAACGCGGCGCTCAAATTCACCTTTGCACCCAGCCCCTTCTGGAAAGATCTCCAAAATTGAGAGGTGAATTAAGCTTCTCCGTCCGAGATGATGGACAAAGGAACACCATGCAACCTCACAATCTCATGAATATATAGTCGTGCATACTCCTCAGCCGTATAAGTTGTCTTAACCATCAAAAAGTAGGCTGATTTAGTCATCCTGTCAACAATCACCAATATCGAATCATGTTTCTTTCTGGATCTTGATAAGCCAGTAACAAAATTCATCTTAATCACCTCCCACTTCCACTCTAGAATTTCAAAGTTCTGAGCTAACCCACACGGTTTTCGATGTTCAACCTTGACCTGTTGGCAATTGGGACACTTAGAAACAAATTCGACAATGTCTTTCTCCATTCCATTCCACCAATAGACTTCCCTCAAGTTGTGGTACATCTTGGTGGAGCCATGATAGATGGAATATCTTGTGTTATAAGCCTCGACCATGATTTTGTCTCGAACAACATCAACATCGGGTACACACAATCTCCCATGATATCTCAATACCCCATCTCCCCTTTTGGAGAAAATCATCACCTTCTGCTTGTGAATAACTTCTTTCAATTGGAGTAAGACAGGGTCCCGGTCTTACTTTTATTTCAACTCAAACACTAAGGATGAAGCAGACCTATTCTGAACATTGACCCCGCCTTCGTTGTTCTCCTCAAGTTGCACTCCCATTCGAGCCAGCTATACACTTCCTTGGCTAATTCTCTATTCCCCTCCTCCACATGGGCAGTGCTACCTATGGACATCCTTCTAAGAGCATCAGCAATAATTTTAGCCTTACCTAGATGATAGAGAATACTCATATCATAATCCTTGAGCAACTCCAGCCATCTCCTCTGTCGCAAGTTGATCTCTTTTTGGCTGAACATGTGCTGCAAGCTTTTGTGGCTAGTGAACACATCCACATGCACCCCATACAAATAGTGACGCCAGATTTAAAGTGCGAATACCACAACTGCCAACTCTAGATCAGGGTCGAATAATTCTTCTCATGGACCTTAAGTTGTCTGGAATCATAAGCTATCACCTTGCCTCTCTGCATAAGCACACACCGTAATCCAACTCTGGATACATCACAATATATCATGAAGTTATCCATCCCATCTAGCAATGTCAACACTGGTCCTGTAGTCAACCTAGTCTTCAATTCCTGAAATCTCTTTTCACATGCCTCAGACCAGTGAAACTTGGCCTTCTTCTTAGTCAGCTTTGCCAAGGGGGCTGACAGAGAAGAGAAACCTTCAACAAATCTGTGATAGTACCCTGCCAAAACCAAGAAACTTCTTATTTCTGTTGGAGAAGTTGGTCTTGTGCAGTTCTTAACTGCCTCAATCTTTTGCGTATCCACCCGAATACCATCTCCCAAAACAACATGGCCTAAGAAAGCCACTGACTTGAGCCAAAAATCACACTTGTAGAATTTTGCATACAACTCATGATCTTTGAGTGTTTGCAAAACCACTCTAAGGTGATTAGCATATTCCTTTTCATTCCTCGAATATACTAGAATGTCATCAATAAACAAGATCACGAACATATCGAGATATGGCCTGAATACCCTGTTCATCAAGTCCATGAAAGTTGCAGGTGCATTTGTCAATCCGAAGCACATGACCAAGAACTCAAAATGGTCATACCGTGTCCTAAAGACTGTGTCTGGAATATCCCTTTCCCTCACCTTCAACTGATGTTAACCCGACATGAGGTCTATCTTAGAGAAACGAGTAGCACCCAGAAGCTGGTCAAAGAGATCATCTATTCTGGGAAGAGGGTACTTATTCTTTATGATAACCTCATTCAACTTCCGGTAGCCTATACACATCCTTAAAGACCCATCTTTCTTACGCACGAATAGGACAAGAGCACCCCAAGGTGAGACACTAGGCCTTGTGAAACCTTTCTCTAACTAGTCTTTCAATTGCTCTTTCAATTCTTTCAACTCTGCGAGGTCCATTTTATAGGGTGGAATTGAGATACATTTGGTCTCGGGAAGAACATCAATCCCAAAGTCAATCTCCCAATCAAGAGGGACTCCGAGAAGATCATCAAGAAATACCTTAGGGAACTCATTCACAATCGGGACTGACTCGAGAGTAGGAGAGTCAACATCATCAGACTTCACTTGCACGAGGTGGTAAATACAACCCTTTGATATCAACTTTTTAGCTCTAAGATAGGATATGACTTTACCCTTAGGGGCAATAGAACTCCCTTTCCACTCTAAGATAGGCTTATTGGGAAATTGAAATTTAATAATTCGGGTTCTACAGTCAACAGAAGCATAACAAGCACGAAGCCAATCCATGCCCATTATTACATCAAAATCAACCATCTCTAGCAATATCAAATCAGCTAAGGTGTCTCTATGAGAAATAGACACTACACAGTCCCTGTAAACCCTCTCAGCTAAGACATACTCACCAGTAGGAGTAGAAATAAAAAAAGGTTCATGCACACACTCTGGAAGAACCCCAAACTTGCTAGCCACATAAGAGGTCACAAAAGACAAGGTGGCACCCGTATCAAATAGTGAATAGCAATCATAAGTAAAGATATGAAGTATACCCATGAAAACATCTGGTGCAGCCTCCTGCTCCTGTCAGTTACCCATAGCATAAAGACGGTTCATCCTACCTAATGTACCGATAGTAGTAGTACCCCTTTGCTAGTTACCCGCTGGAGGTGTTGTCGAAGACTGAGCTCTGCCGCTCCCCTCACCTCGCCTCCTCTTTGGACACTCAAAACTGAAATAACCAGCAGGACCACATATAGAGCACACATCTTTTCCAACACGACACTCACCCAAATGAAGCTTACCGCACTTGCCGCAAAATGGCTTTCCCCTTATATCTTAAGTGATACTGGCCTGAGATTGGGTACCTGGGTCTTGAAATTCTGATAACCTTAAGATTTCTAATCATACCTGGTTGGCTGCACGGGAGCACTTATTGTAGATGGTGTGGGATGAGATGATCTTTTCTGAAAATAAGATTTGTCACCTCTATGTTGTCTCTGCGGGCTAGGCTCATGTCCCACTAGCTTCGCCTTTCTGCTAAAATGCTCTTCTCTATCCCTCCTCTTATCTTCCTCTGTCTACTAGGCATACACCACAAGTCTATAGATGTCCATACTAGGAATCAACAAAGCAGCCTTACACTATCGATGTACATGTCTAACCAGACCAGACACAAACCTCCTCATCCTTTGCCTCATATCTTTCACCATTTCTGGAGCATACCTTGATAGTTTGATAAACTTAAGGCTATACTCCTTCACGGTCATCCCTCCCTGATTTAGATTCATGAACTCCTCTGCCTTCGCCTCCATCAGCTCTTAAAGAAAAAAGTGATCAAGGAAGGTGGTTTCAAACTCCTCTTATGAGGAAGGCTCCACATCCTCACTTCTACTCCCCTCCCACTGGGTGTACCACAAATTAGCCATGTCCTTTAGCTGGACGGACGTTAGCTCTGCTCTCTCAAGATAGTTCGCATGTATAGCCCTCAGAACATTATACATCTCATCTATAAAATTCTGCAAGTCCTCCTCCATTTTTGACCCCATATACACTGGCGGGTTCATTCTGAAGAAGTCTCTGAGTCGGGTTGCAGCTGAGGGCTCCTGTGATCCAGAAATAGGAGCCTGAGAAACTTGGCTATTCCCCCATGAGCCCACTAATTGAGTTAGCATGGTGATGGCTCCTCTGTGTTCTGCCTCAGTAGTGGGAGCTGGTTGGGGCTGAGCAAGGGGCACCTGAGGGACCTCAGCAGTCCTAGCGGGGCATCCCAATCTCCTGATCTCAGTCTGCATCGGAGCCTTCGATTAGGTATTCTCAGTAACGGGAGCAGGGGCATCTCTGTGAACAGCTGTTCTCTTGGACGGCATTTTCTATAAGCGTAAAATGCATGAGTTAAAAGCAGAATTCCACAAGCTAAACTTTATAGCACGATCTCAGATCATAGAAGAAGGGTAACACTTCCTAATGTCCTATAGCCTCCTGTTTATGAAGTGTGGTGCGCAACACACCCATAAACAAGACTCTACTGGACACGGCTTCATAGACTCCTTAGGACACTCAAACTCTAGGCTCTGATACCAAGTTTGTCGGGCCCCGAGAGGGCACCCTAGACGTGACTGGCACTCGGAGATTATCGTTAGTCTCCAAGCAGACCACCTAATCTCATTTGCCTTCATTTAGTCAATTCATCAGCAGAAGAAAATAAGATAATAATAGTAATAAAATTCTATCTGTGGCCTCAATACTATCAATATCAATCTATCATAGAAGAAATAGAATACCAAATGAAAATCTGAATGTAAAGAAAGGAGAGGGAAAGAACCCCTAATATCAACATCAACATCTACGTCTATGAAGCCTCTATACTATACTTTGAGATGGTACCATGACAGGCCATGGCTACCAAAATCAAGTAAAAGACTGCCCAACAGGAAAATGAACATCCTTTTAATGTAGGGGAGGACTCACCACTGTCTAGAATAAAGAGCTCCGAACCTCAACAATCGGGCTACTGCAGTCCTCGGTCTATCAAATCTGCACTATAAAATGATGCAGTGCCAGAGGGGCGTTAATACGTTGAATGTACTATATGTAAAATGTGCTAAGGAAAAAGGAAACAATATAACCATCACTCCTCAATCACTCAGCCTCACCTCAGATAAAGGACAAGATTCTATCACCTCACTATCTATCAACATCAAACAATCATATCACCTCGGAGTTCTATCATCATGAAACCTGTCTGGGAGTTTCTATAATTTACAACCACTATCTATGAGCTGATAGTGATGCAACGAAGAGATGTCATTGCCACATCCATCCAGTACCTTGCCGGGGGTAAAGGACGAGTCTGTCAGTGGATCCAAAAGTCTATCAAGTCCTCTTCTGGGACAAAGGAAACATCTACTTTCACAGTCTAATCCTCTCCTACGCTGGCTACGTAGTTAATGAGTAGGAGTGGAAATCACTCTTACCTATTTCAGTGCTAATACTCCTCCCAGGACTCGATATGCTCATAAATAGATCAATCCGTTAAGAAACTCTCATAACCCAATCCCTACGGGCAAGACTATCTTTCAAATTCAAGGGAATATATTCATTCAACTCTATCAGTACTAATTTCAGCTATCACAATCATCAACACACTCTCCTCAAGACTCAGACTCAGTCAGACATCACATTCAGACATTCAAGGCTCTAGACATCCCCCTAAATTCAATTTTGAGATCTTTATAGAGAGAATTTATAAGAGTTTAATCATAATCACATAAATATAATGTAAATATAGCTTAAAGAATATATTCAAGAACTCAAGATAATATCCAAGAATTTAATGTAAATATTCAAGAACTTTCAAGAAATCATAATTAAAGACTTCTAGACATTTATTTTTCATTCTAACTCTACATTGACACATGGAAGGATAGTCCCATGCTTTTGGGTAACCTTTACATACCTAAGAATGGAGATTCTTCAAAGAAATTGGAAGGTCTCTTGAAAAACCCTTGAGTTCTCTCCTCTTCTTTTCTCAGACTTACGTAAAAATGCTTAGAAAAATTTATAGGTTTGAACCCTTTATGCACGAAATACCCTTTTAAGACCGGTTTTGGGGATAATAAAATATATTGGGAAGGAAGAAATCATCCTTCCCGAATTAAAAGAATTTTTTTCTGAACACAGGTGAGCGTCGCGGAGGGGGTGCGCACCAGTGTCTTTTGTGTATTTTTACGTCAATTCAATTCCCTTCGAAAACAAAAGAAAAACTTAAGTGTTGCTCTGCGCCCCTGGCATGTTGCGGAGGGGACGCGGAGAACACACTGTTTCTGGCCAAAATTGGACATTTCGAAAATCGACCCGGCTTGTTTTAAGATGGGTCAAGGCTATTTTCTGACTCAATTTTCTGCACCGATCGCAAATCTGATCTTGGATTTTTTATCGAAGCTTTGGAAGACGCGTTGTGTGCACAATGCATTTTAGGGGCATTTTGATAATTTTACAGGGTGTTACATGGAAATACAAAAATACTTTTAAAAGTGCAATCAATCTTTTGAAGGTAATTGAATCAATGAAAAAAATGATACTGTTATTTGAAGAATATATTGAAAAATTTTTCAAAAGATTACTATTTTAGCTTTTATGAAACAATTTAGATCGACTATGAAATATAAACAAAAAAAATTTATTTACTAATGTTTGTGTGTGAATTTAGTTGATAATAACTCAAAAGGTCAGGATATTTATATTAAACAAATATGTGTATGCCATGAGTTTTGTTGAGAGCAAAAACTAAAATTTTCTTCATTATTTTTTCGAGTGAACAGGGTTAATTTAAGTTAGGAGTTTGGGATAGAACGAGTTATTCATTATTGTAGTGTGGATTTAAAAGAAAAGAAAAAAACTCTGTATAAACTAAATAAAATGTCATATCATATTCTACTTTCAATTATTACTAGTTATGAAGAGATATAAACAAAGTTAAGTACCTTTTTATTACAAACAAAAAATAATTTTATTAGATAATTATCCACCCCAAACCCCCACAAATCTTTTCCTCCTATTCAAAACCCTTGTAGCTGTCAAAAATCTCAGCAAACCTCCAAAGAAAAAAAATCATTCTTTCAATTCTCTAATTTCCTTCGAGTCCAAAGATCTACAAAGTAAAGGCACCAAAAGATCCAGATTTAATCTCCAATCTTTTTTTAAAAAGAAAACCTTGTGTATCGTTATTTTCTTGACTTAAGGGAAAAAATTATTCCCGAGAAACAGAAAATTTCATCAGATAAGAAAACTCCAAAATCCGAAGAAACTGAGAGAAATAAAGTTAATTTTTCTTTGGTAAAAATGAAAGTTGAAGAAGAAGAAGAAAAAGAAGTGGAGGAGGAAGAAAAGAATTTTGAAGAAGAAGAAGAAGAAAAAGAAGCGGTGGAGGAAGAACAAAATTTTAGAGAAGAAGAAGAAAAGGAAGAGGAAGAGGAAGAAAAAGAATTAGGTTTGGATGAATGGTCACCCGTTAGGGTTGAATCTGATTTGTTAATGACTCATGTTTATTCGACTTCAATGGATTATATTGCTTCCTCTGGTAGAAGTGAAACCTCTACTTCAAATTGGCCAAAGTGGTCTTCTTTGAGGGTTGAGCCCAGTAACTCAAATGAGCCAACTTACTCAATCATTTCCTCAAGTGAGCTCGAGAATTGCAAAGAGATAGGTCATGAAATTAAGCTTATTGTAAATAAGCCTTTTCATATAGTGGTATGATTCTAACTTTTAACCTCCTTTAAGTTATACAACTTATAAGTGTAGACTTTTTTTAAACGAATAACATCTTAATTCTTAATCAATCAATTGGTATAGCCTAGCCAAGCTCTTTCAAGTGAACAATTTTAGCCTATTTTGATGACTTGATTGATCAACTATGTAATAAAAAGTTGATGGGGTAGGGTCTAACAACTTTTCAGCTCCTTCAATTGATACAACTTACAATTTAACCTATTGTTACCACTTCTTAATGAATCAGCTATGAAGTAGAATAGCATGGGGTAACCACTTTTAAATTCTTTCACCTTTTAATTTATAAAATATCCACTTTTTAGCATGGTTAACCAACATTATTAAATATATATTGAGATGTCATATATTTCTAAACAATTTTTCTAAGGTAGGGTTAAGGTCTGCATACACACTATCCTATCTTGTGAAGGAGTTTTTTGTTGATGTTGTTGCATTGAGATGCCATATATATGAGAAATCTCATAATTCTGCTACAGTTAAGACTATTTCAATTTTATATACAGTAATTTGTCTTTTAAGGAAAATGAAGGGTTTTTTGAGTGTATTCTATTAATTGTTGTTTTTTTTTGGTGCTTATATTATTGGCTATTTTCAGGGTATTGGAATGTATAACTTAGGCAATACATGCTTTCTGAATGCTGTTATACAATGTTGCATGCACACGGTGGTGTTGCTTCAGCTCCTTGCATCAATCGATCATGTATCTCCATGTTACAGTAAGGATCAACTTAGAATTTTCCTTTAATTTGATTTCTTATGAGTGACTTTTAACTTAGCTGATCATCATTTCTTGTTGCAGATTGTGTGAAATATGGATTCTGTGTGGTTTGCATGTTACGAGAGCTCATCGACTATTCAATGTTTTATGGGAGGCATTTTGTCATGCCATGGAAACTTGTCGATAAATTGAACAGTATCCTTTCTTACATTTTATTTGTTATATTTAACTAGATATCCTCCATCTCACGCACGCACACACATGGGTGGATTAACATGGAGACAGGCGGGTTTTCATCTTGATAATTTGTTGTTTACACTTAAAAGTGGGATATAACTAGTTTTTCTCAGGAATTGAGGATCTTGCTAAAATTGGATTAGATCTAGTTATTTATTTGTTTCCTTATGAAGTTTACTTTAATTTTATAGCTAGGTCGAAACAACATCCTCATCAATAGTTGTTTAGTTTTCTCTATAGAGAGGATTTACATATGTAAATAGTGTTGCTACCATTTATCATTTTCAAAGTAGATGAGAGGTAGCTAACCAACTTCTAGGAGAGACATAATTAACTGCATTGATCTCGATAGCTACACCACCCACATAATTTAAAGAACCTAAAGGAGCATGAGTCATACATTCTACGAAATGCCGTTCCTACCAAGGTTTTATATCTTTGTTCAACCTACTCAAGTCTAACCCATTTGGACCCCTCAGAGGGTCTAACCATGGAGCACGCAGAACAAGTTGTTCGAGCTCGATACCGTCAAGAATTCTTGACTATTGCAATGGAGCTTCCCTCATTCCTTTTATGGAAAATAATGATGTAAATCGAGCTTTAATGAGTTTTAATATGCAACGTCAAGCAATTCCTATTTCCCGCTCCAAGAAATGCATTATTGAAACTAGGTTGGAACGACAAGCAGCTCTAGATTCGGGGGCTCTTGCTACAGCAGAACACGAGGGAAGGGTTGTTTATACCAATACTAACAAGATTCTTTTAGCAGGTAATGGACATATTCTAAGCAATTCATTAGATATATATCAATGTTCCATAAAATACTTGTATGCATCAAAAACTTCGGGTTCCTCGGGGGGTAAATGCATTAAAAAGGGACAAATCTTAGTGGATGGTGCTGCTACAGTTTGTGGTGAACTTGCTTTGGGGGAAACGTATTAGTATATGTCGAGGGAGGATTACAATTTTAAAGATGTTGTACTTATTAGCGAGCGTTTGGTATATAAAGATATTTATACTTCACATATGGGAATATGAAATTCATACTCATGTGACAAGCCAAGGCCTTAACTCTTTGAGGACAATTGTAAAATGAATGATACTTTTTTGTTATAGTAGTAGAAATTATAACATTTTGTGATTAATTGTGTGCTTTGTGCGTCTGTGTCATCTTTGTACCTTATATTTCTTTGTGTTCCTTAACTTTGCAAAAATATCAGTGTTTTCACCTGATTTCTGTTGGAAACAACAAGAAGATGCACACGAATTCCTACAATGCTTTCTCAATAAACTCGAAAACTGTTGTAACAATTTGGATCCAAAAGACATGGCACCTGTTAACATTGTGAAGGAGGCCTTTGGCGGTCGCCTTGTGAGCAAGGTAAGCATACAAGAATACTATATTATATTTATTTTGTGTTAAAAATCTTATTGAAAATAAACCATTATCACAAGCATGAACATCATCATGAATACATAAACTTCATCACAAATACGTACCATCACGAACACTAACCCTTCATTATGAACACTTGTAAGGAATTTACATAACTTGAGGCATGTCAAAAGACACTGTCCTTTAGGATATTACACCCAGTATGAGTGTATCCCTTATATTCAAGAAACTCTTCTAGTATAAACCTTGGAGCTAAAATCTAACAAAGATTTAAAAGAGAAAAATATCCAGCATATTATACTAAGGATTATCATTCAACTCTTACCCAAAATGAGGAGTTTTTTCTCTATATCTTGTCTTGATCTCTTTACTCCTGCTGTTTTCATTTCTTTGAATTGTTATGTAATGCTTTTGACTGAGTTGAGGCTTTATTGAAACATCCTCTCTACCTCCCAAGATAGGGGAAAGCTCTACGTACACTCTTTCCTCCTCAGACCCCACTTGTGGAATTCTTACACCGGATATGTTATTGTTATTACATGTTTGTTCTATGTATGTGTAGCTTGCGAATATGGAATCTATATTGTTAATTATTTTTGTTTCTCAATTTGCAGCTCCGCTGTTATGTTTGTGGTCATTTCTCTGCTAGACACGAGTCTCTAATTGATGTAAGCTTGGAGATTGAGGATGTTGACAATGTGTCAGCAGCACTGGAGTCTTTCACGAGAATCGAAAGACTAGACTATTTTTGTGAAAGATGCAACATACAGGTGCAAGCCGAGAAGCAACTGCTAATAGATCAGGCCCCTTCTGTTGTTGTGCTTCATTTGAAAAGATTCAAAAACGATGGGATAGTCATTCAGAAGGTTGACAAACACGTTTCATTTCCTCTGGAATTGGACTTGCTTTTTTATACCGACGAAACTCATCATGTGAGTATCTTTTACGTACCTTTACTTTTTGTTAGCAGTTACATGATGTTGTACGGTTTAACATTTTCCTTTTCTCAACAGGAAGAAATGAACTACGATCTCTATGCAGTTGTAGTTCATGCAGGGGTTTCACTCTCTTCAGGACACTATTACAGCTTCATTCATTGTGCTCCAAATGAATGGTACAAATATGATGATGAGCAGGTATGGAGAATAGTGAAATTTTCTTTAAAATATTTTGAATTTATGACAACTAACTTGATAATTTGTTTGATTTGTCATAGGTTCATCGTGTTCACGAAGATGTTGTTTTGGCAGAGAAGGCATACATTATGTTTTATGCGAAGAGAGGCACTCCATGGTTTTCAGATTATATTCAAATCCACAAGCCCTTCGTAGATCTTCCTATAATCAACACCTCTCCATGCATTGCAAAAAATGATCCTCTTGATGGTGTTGCAGACGAGACATCTCCTAAGCCCGAATTCAATAATGAATCAAAGGAAACTTTGCAAACGTCGTCTACTGCAGGACCAGAAAATTGCCCATCTGATTCCGCTAGTAAACTGATCTTCTACTAAATATAGAAATCTTAGCTCTCACCTTTGGACATATAATATACTTCCTCCATCCTGTTTTAGTTGTCAGATATAATAAAAAATAGTTGTTTCATATTAGTTGTCAATTTAAACAAATCAAGAAATAATTAGTCACTTTTTTCCAACTCTACCTTTAGTAATTAAATCATTATTAAATGTGAAAAACTCTATTACTACAATTTTCACAAAGTATGAACCATGTCAATAGGGTTATCTTAGTCAAATTGCATCCCTTGTTAAATTTTTCTTAAACATTGTGTCAAACCTTATCCTGACAACTAAAATGGGACAAAAAAATATTTTATTATTTGCAAATATTTGTTGTTGTTGTTGTTGTTAAGCAAAGGATCTATTGGTGCAAATACTTAAGTTCAATATCTTCTTCTTGTTGTTATTAAGCTAAGAGTCTATCGGAAATAACCTCTTTATCTATACGAGATTGGGATAAGGTCTGTGTAAACTCTATCCTTTCCAAACCTCACTTGTAGAATTATAGTGAATTAATTATTTGTTCTTGTTATTGTTATTTGAAGAATATTTTGAGTGAAATAGTGGTTTACTCACACAAATTCAACCTGTCTTTTCTTTTTTTAAAAGTAAAATATATGTTCAAGATAATAACACAACATCCTAGATAAATCTCATTTTTACTCCGAACGCATAATTTTTGTAACTTCAATCAAATAATGTTCAAACGCCTACTAACTATTTTTTTTTATAACATTAGCAGATCAGGTTTATCGCAAAGATCAATTGCAGGAGGTGGAAATAAAGAAGGCATATCCTCTAATTGAAGAAAGAATTCCACGATCAAGAGATCGTGAATTCGTGGATGCATTGCATGGCAGCTCACATAGTGAAAGTTGTATGAATGATAAGAAGAGGAAGATGGAACATTCTCCAAGCAAAGACGATACAAGTTCAGGTAGTAGTAGGAGCAAAAATTGAGTAGCTTTTACTTGAAAATTTTTGAATATTCTTTTTGATGAAATGCTTCAAGTCTCGATAGGCGAATTTTAAAATATTGAGGTTATAGATTTAAAAATAAAAATAATATCTTATTAGATTTTTTGAATAAATTATTTATAGTTGCACTTATTCGTGACCTCTTTTCTATTGTCTTATTGTCTTCTTCAATTCTCAATCTTATGATGAGATCTTCAGCAATCATCTGTTTCCATTTATGCTTTAAGTGATTTTTCAAATTCTTCCAAAGCGAAGGTAACTTCTTAATTGTAGCAGCCTCTTGAAAAGCATCATTCACAGCAAATCTTACATATAAGATTATGTGACTATTAAGAACAACTTTAAAATGTCCAACATAAGTATTATGCAAAATTATACCTTTGGCAAGGAGATCATGGACTATAATCTGCAACCATCTTGTAGTCATGGAATCTGCCACAATAAATTCTCATTCCAGCATCTTTTGTTTTATACTTTTGTTTCAAAGCATCTCGGAGTTTCTTTGAAGTCTCCATACTATTGTATACATTATACAGATCATTTTACAAACCGCTCAAAATGTAGTTCTTATGAGTGCTTCCAAGCTTCTGTCACTAAGAGTCGTTCATCATTTGGAGTTCTCTGAGACAAAATAGGACATTCTCTCTAATGAACCTCTACAAACTTAAGGTAGTCAAATAAAAGAACATCTTATTGTCACCACCTTTTGAAATCAAAACTAGTAAAATTTGCAAATTTTTCGATCGTTAGAATTGTAGGGGCAACATTTGAGCGATTTGGAGGTGCAGTAGATGTTGCTGCAACATTCTGGTCATTTTTCTGTCACAAGTAGATGTTATGCCGAAAAATGACCGATTTTTTTTTTAAAATAATATTTAAAAATTATTTAAAAATAAAAATGAGGCCCCGTGAATAATTTGACAACGTGGAGGGTAAATTTGGGTGTCAACAGCTGTCCCTTTCTTTGGATGCGAGCGATGAAAGAGATCGTGGACAAAGAAACTTGACAAACACAATTTTTAGCCGATCACAGACTCTTGTGAAATTATGGCCGGACCCTGGTTCTTGGGTTTCCTACATATCTCAGGTTGTATGAGAATTCAGGCCATTTGTAGTTCAAAACGCTTGATTTAACGCACGAATTTGAAAGAAATCAAAAGCTACCCCTTTCTCGGATTATGGAGAGATTAGGATGCTTGGGATTGAGACTTTAGGAGTAAGTGTTGGAATGTAGCCGAGTTTTCAAAATTGAGCCCGCCTACATATTCTTTGGATTCAGGAATCAGGCTGCCTGTAGTTCGACTCAAATCGGTCGAAGAGGAAATTCCTTATTCGGAGATGACCTCTAGTTCGGGAGGAGTGACAAACAAGTTGAATTATGAAAAAAGGCTTGCAACCTCTTAATCATAAATGTGGCGCGCTTCACACCCATAATTAAGACTTTACATGGGCACAATTCCCAAGATT
>JAABOM020000103.1:128931-158612 GCA_011800125.2 Solanum clarkiae
GCGCGACTGTTTCCGGATGACCCATGATGAGCGTCGAAAGTTGCATTTGACTAACTGCTACTTCACAATTGAAAGAAACACAGACAGTTTAAAGAGTCATTTTGCTTTATTTCATCATACCCCAAAGTTAAAAGATAGTGAATCTTACAATTCCACTGGCGTCACACATTATTTCAAAGGGCTTTAACCAATCAAGAGCCACAATAATTAATTCTGAAGTTAACCTCTTCTTCAAAAGCTCGCATACATACATCATCATGACATCCTAATCTAATAACTTGCAAAACAGGTATGTCTTATTTGACCTTATTTTGAACCAATAATTGTGTCTTCTCAACTCTGAAATATTTCTAGTAAAGGAATAGGATAATAAAATTTTTGTCAACAACATAAAGTACCTGAAATTTTTGTTCACTGACAAAAATATTTCATTTTTCTATGGACTGTGGATTCTTTTTCTTTTCTTTTTTTTTTTTTTGACAAAAAACAAGCATTTTAACAACTTGCATAAAGTTATTAGTATTAAGTTAACTACTTGTCATGAAACGTCACATTTTGGGAAATGGGGGTTGGTGAAAGTTCATATTTTTTAATTTGTTTATTTTATTTTTTAAAAATATTTCATGTCATAAAATTTAAGGCTTTTTCTTTTTAAAGTTTTTTGTTAAATTAAATAAGAAGAATAAATTGTGACAGAAGGAATCTCTTTTTTTTTTATATAACTTTTTAATTTTTATTTTTGACATAACATGTTTAAGAATATAAGATTAAGAAATATTTGGTACATTCTATATTTATTTAATTTAAGGTCATAACATTTTAAAATCATTTTTATTTTAAATTTTGTATAAATCAAATAAATAAATTAAAGTAAAAAAAAAGTATATATACCCCTTCCATTCACTTTTAGTTGTTCACTTTGAACTTCGCATATTCCACCGTAAACACGAACAAAATAAATTATTAATATTAATAATAATTATATTAAACTAATTTTTAGAATAATAAACAAATAAAAATAATATGATGCCATGGGAATGGGCTGTTAGCAAAAGGCTGCAGGAAAAAAGGTCTTTTTTCATGACCAGCCAACAAAACGTTGTTTTCATGAAATCAAGGCGGCTGCTCCTAAAATAAATAGATTTATTTAATTTTTTATCAAAATAATTTTATCAAAGATATCTTAAAATTTAAATTCTTATTATTTTATACAGTTATTTAGTATAAAAAGAGTAGAAAAAGAAAATTGCAATAAAAGTCTTTTAATTTTCTTAATTAAATAAATAAAATTAATATAAAAGTCCAGTAATATAAAACAAAGAGAGTATGTATAAGAACGAATTTAGAACTTAAAACTGGTAAATTTTAACGTCGATCATTTTAGCTCTTTTTCATGTTCATGAAGAAAGCAATAAACATAACGTTAGATTCTTCTCTTAAATATTGTGTATATTTTAATATTAAAGGGTATAATAAAAAATAAAAAATGAACAACATGTAAATTAAAAAGAAATTTAAAATTATATTATGCAATGATTTGATTGGAACTATGGAGTTTAAGAGCAACTTCAAGGGAAAAAAACAAGTGCTATATACACAAAACAACACAAACTAAAACTAAAACAAAAGATAGGATTCATATTTTCCTCTATTAATTAATTTAATAATTGTGGATGATATTTAAGGGGGTCCATCCATGGTAAAGACTATTTTAAATAAAATAAAATGTAGAAAAGGTCATTTATGGTGTGCCATGTCCCTTGGGGGTTCAAATCTTTACTTTTTTGACTTAGATGACACTATTTGACAATCATAGTTCATCTAAACTAGTCAAATTTGGGAACCTCTATATCTAGTCTTTGCATTTTGGGGTTGATTTCACAAATTTAATTATTTAGATTATAATTTTTTTAACAAAATATGTTGTTTAGATGTTATTATTCAAAACGAGCAGAATTAATATGTTTTAATTTTTGATCTTGTGTAGATTCTTGGTGAAACTGTTCCAAGTATGTAGGCCTTATTAAGAAAGGAAATCAATTTAATTAAATCAACAGAAGATTAGGCAAAAATGAATTTACTCGACTATATATGCATGACAGAATTTTAATAAAAGTGATTGAATTTAACTATATGAAACTTCAGACGTCATATTCACTAAAGGTATTACAAAAAATTTATGAATTTTTACATACTATGAAGCTAATTAAAAATGTATAAATCTCATTCATCGCATTACACCACTAAATAATTTTTTTCCTCTCTATTAAATTGCACTTGTCTTCTCTGTTATTTATGAGTCTTCTTATTTTTTTTAAACTTAAGTACAAATTCTCCTATTTTATGTGGACTTACGTGTCTAATGATGCATGGTGTACACTTTTTTTCGCTTAAAAATGATGCCATAGCAGTACTTCATGTGGATAATTAAAGGAATTAATTAAAAAAAAGAAAGAAAAAAATAGTCAAAATATATCTGATGTATCAATTTTTTACGAGTTTTGTATATAAATAATCATGTCTTTATATTTTTTATCTGAACTATTATTAACTATTTATCGAAATATGGTTCGAATTAATCACTTTACAATATGTATTATGCCATTTGTAAAAAGAAGAAATTGCTAGATATTTTGATTAATTTTTGGATTAGCATTAGGTGTGAATAAGTTTCTTCTTTTGAATATATGTAGGCAAATTTTTATGGGACCATTAGGGCATTAGCCATTTACTAGGATATAATATAATAAAATAAAATGAACTTAATGATTCTAACATTTTTGACTATTTCTTCATTAAGAACCATATGATGCCTTTTTATGAATGTTTTCTCATCAACCCATGAAAAACAAGTGAAAAGAATTTATTCCATAAGACTATCATCACAAGAGAATAGCTATGAAAAGAGAATAAACAAGTCCAAAGTTTCCATTTGATTTCCTTAGCAATCATTTCTTCATCTAACAATTAATATTTTAAGAACAATATTCCTTCTTGTTGTCATTAAATTGGAATATTTTTAGTATAATTATCTAGTATTTAAAATTTATTGATCTGATTAATTTAAATTTTAAGAAAATTACTCAGATAAGCAAATATATACTAGTTAATTAGCTAACATAGTTATAATTTGAATTAATGACGACCCATGACAAATATTTAGCTGTAATTACGATTTGCGTTTTGTATAATACAAACATCGTGTGCAATTATATAAAGGTTGTATGCGAATCAAATTATATAGTAAAATATATGAACACTAAGAACTGTATAGAGAATTATACAAATATTGTGCATGAATTACATAGCAAAATATACAAACGGTATACAAAAATTACGATTTGTATAGTGAATTATACAAATGTTGAGCGAATTAAATAAACACTGCTGTAACTATAGTTATGAAATATAATTATCCAAACTACAGTTATGAAACATAATTATACTTTACATGCTTCTCATTTATGAAATTTACTCTCTCCGATACAAAAGCGAACTATCCAGTCATCATAGTCTGAACTTGAAATCTTTCATAGGCTCATCTCATCGATTGGCATTCCAATCCTGGTCATTCATAGTCCCCACGAACAGAATATCAGATTTGGCAAGCTACGTGTCTGATGCACGAAGAATCACCTTCAATATCCGAAACTTACTTACTCGTAAAATCTTCCAGTCGTCCAACAACATATATTGAATAGCGTAATATTCTAGGGATTAGTTGTAGCACTATATTTTGTGCTCTTTATGTTGGATTCAATAATTATGACATAATTATATAATATGGATTTGTCCAACCTATAAATGTTGGAACTATAGTACATCACAAATATTTTATATTTTATTAATTAGAAAGAAAAAAATTTATGGAATCATAAAAGTTGATGCATTCTTGGATAATATCTGGCTTATGATGTTGTACTTCTCCCACTCCATCATGTTGACACTTCAATTATTGAGCTCAATAATAATATGCCCCTCGAAATTGGCAAAAAATATTATATATATATATATACATATTCTATTTTTAAAATTATTTTACCATAAAGATTGGATTTTTATGTTATAATATATCTTCTTTTATAATAATATTTTATTATTATATTTATAAAAATTAATATTGTTATAATTTTTTTTTACTATATTTAACAAATTACAAGTCTTCCAATATAAAATTAATAAAATAGAAAAACTTAAAGAGTCTTATGTCATCTTTTGAGTAAATAAAAATAAAATTAAGAAAATGAACAAGATGCTATGCTCATATCATTTTCAAGGAATTAGTTAACTTGTATGGATTTTCCTTTTAATAAAATACATACATAAGACATGGATTTCTTGACCATAAATAGAAAAATTTTATTTATCGTGGTACTTATAATTTTCAGAATTTAAAGTTTCAAATTTGAGAATCTAATTGAGGAGAAAAGAATCTTATCCATCTATTCACACTATTTGATGATAAGTGATTGAATATTACATTTCGTCAATTATTTTTTTAAGTCAAAAAATCTAATCCTTGTATATGTATCTTAGGAATAATGGAACTATTAATCCCAAAGTTATTTGTAATTTTGTTTTGGTTCTTGTTATGTATGACTTGAGATATTTAAATCTTTTATTAATTAACGTCTTTTTTGTCTCTTCATTTAAAAAATATGAGAAATCTCACTATTTATAAAACTATATTAATTCAAATTTTAAATAACAATATTAAACAAGAACACATTAGTAATTAAGTGAAGAAGACGGCTAATATTTATGAAAAAGTTTTGAATATCACACGCAAATAGATCAGAAATGCATCAACTATTTGTAGGTTCAGTTTCAGATATGTTCGGAGATCTCAAAATGATCATCCAATTTAAGGAAAAAGTGCATAACTCCATTTCAAATTTATCAAGAATTCAATTGACCTTTTCCTCTTCAATGGAACACGAAACACATTCAGAAGTGATGGAGGGCAGTAATCGAGTGCATTTCTATAGCTTCCATTGTACTTAGTCAAATATCACCAGGACTAAAATCATAATTTACTAATAATTGAGGGACCAAAGTGCTATTAACCTGCCCTAAGATTTAATATCTCTAATTAAGAATTACCAATTATTTTTCCATGCTAATTAAATGAGGAAATTGCACCAATAATTGAAATCTTTTATTTTCATGAGGTGGATTGAACTGTCACATACCACAAACTATTGAGATGGAGAAGGAAATATAGTGTTTTCTTAATCAATAACAACTTCAATTAAAGAATTGATTTGAATGGACAATTTTTAAACCAAAAAATTAAAAAAAAATATGTGGTTATTAATTTGCTCAATAAAGAAACATAAAGATTTGAATAATTGCATTTAATTAGTGGTGACAAATTTTAAAATTTTAATACATTATTCTAAAGGTAATATTAGGTAATGGTCCTCTATCTTGTGGTTTGATTGGTGTTTGAGAATTTATTTGAAAAATAATAGGAAATTAGTGTTGAGAAAATATTGTGGTAGTATTTATTGAAGAACATGAAAATTGTCATATTATTTTGCTTTTATTCTTCAAAGTAAAATCTTATGAAATGAAATAAATATATTTATTTATATTTCTTACACATTAAATTTAAAGTTGTGATATGCTTTTGAAGGATGAATCAGATATGGTTAGACATTCGAAATCGATGATTTGTTCAACCTAAGATTCTTTTTTTTACTTGTTGAAGTGCATAACTACTTTTAGTTCATTAGATTGAACAAAAATTTAGAATTCAAATCTCATCGTCATGATATCATATATTATAACAAAAATTTCATGTACTCACACATGAAAAAATAAATTATGCCACGTAGGAGTACTATGTGTATTGAGAATTTTATATATGAGTTTAGATGCATCATTTTTAAATTTCAAATCTAAGATTTATAATATAAAAAGTAAATATTTATAAAATATAAGTGTCCATTTTGTAATTATCCATATAAGATGTAAACATATTAATTAGGTAACTAAAGTTGTCTCACATGTAACAAAGAAAAGCAAAACAAAGTTTGATTAGGTTGCTAACTACATATTTAGCATAACTAACTTTCACTGCCAAATTTTTTTTCCATATTTCTAATTAAATTCGTCGAAAATTAGCTTAAAATATTTTCAATTAAATTTATATTAAAATTAATGGTATTCCAACAAAATGTTCATTACAATACTCCCTCTGTTTCATATTAAGTGAATTGATTGGTCATTTCACACATATTAAGAAAATGAAACAAAGACAAAATTTAGTCATGTTTTTCCATTTTTACCCTTTCCAAACTCCACACACTCATTTAATACATCATTTATTTCTCATACAAAACTCAACCTTAGAAACTTAATTAATGAAGGGTAAAATTGAAAAAAAATTTCAACATATCCCTTGAAAAGTGAACAATTCACTTATTTTGAAACATAAAAAATTTCCTAATAATTCACTTAATATGAAATGGAGGGAGTAATACCGATAACATACTGAGTGAAATTTTACAAGTGGATCTGGGGAAGATAAAATGTACGCAGACCTTACTATAACCACAAGTGGAATCCCAAAAATGTTCATTAATAATTTATATTTTTAATATTTATGTTTCTCTAAATATGATATTTGGAAATAAGAAAAGGATAAAACAAATGAAGTAATTAACTAAAAGAGATATTCCCAATTTAAACAATGGTTAATTAAAGATTGGAAAGAATATTTGTTCCACTTTAACAACTTCTCAATGGCCAATAATGGAGCAAAGATACCAAATTTGTAAAAGGAGAATAATATGCCAACTCACTATTGAAATTCCTCCACCCAAATATTAATATTTTTAAAAAAAGATTAGGCCATGATTATTTTGTGAACTACAACTAATACAAAATAATTTTTTTTAAAGGAATTAAATGGAAAAGTATAGTATTGATAATGTGTGACAATTGAAAAAGGAGTGTGCTAGACTCGAATTTCTTCATTCTTAATTGGAGATTTAATGATTAAGTCGTAAGAATATGTGAAATTTTAATATAGAATATTTTATTTTTTAATGAATTCTACTTAGTATGAATTTTAATTAATCAGATTAATAAATATTAAAATCCAAATATACCGAAAAGAAGAAGAAAAAATATATTGAAGTGAAGTGGAAAATTGAAAAGAAAAAAGGAAGTTCTCTCTTTAATATAAAATGCAAATTTATATCGAATCAATATATGTCGAACAATAACTACCAAATAAATTAATGATAATAAGCACATTGAAAATGATAGAAAAATCGAAAAGAAAGATGAAGATTCGTTCTCTCTTTAATAAATTCTAAATGCAAATTTAAATTGTATCAATACATAGCAATTACCGAACATCAAACATCAAATAAACTTTAAAGGAATACACATTGAAAATGAAAGGAAAACCGAAAGGAAGATAGAGTCAGTTCTCTCTTTAATAAATTCTACACAATAAAATTCATTTTATTTATATTAAAAATCTTAAATGTTTAAAAAAAAAATTTAAAAAAAAAACCTTGAAAATGAAAGGGAAAATAAATAGAAAAGATGAAGGTTCTTCTAGGTGATGAAAATTCAATTTAATTGAATTAATAAATATCATCTTTTAACCTAATTTTATCAACTTTGGTTTTCTAAGACGCATTTAATCCTATTGGCTAACCCCCAACCAAAAATAATAATAATTTAAACTATCTCACTAGTTCTCAATGATTATTTTTGTTAACGAGAACCATTGTGAAATGATAAATATTTTTTGTCTTTAATTAATAATAATAATATATTTAATATAATTTCATAAAAGAAGAATGGATAAAATAAAAAATATACAGTTTTTATTTTTATTTTTATTTTTACGAAATAGCAAAACTGTTCTGATAGACCTCGACTCATTTTTTATTTTAAGCAAAAATTTTAATTTAGTTTTGAATATCACCAAGTGAGGTCATCTTTGTTCAAATACAATGTGAAGTTTATTAACTCAAATCTAAATACAGTTGAGCTATGATCAGTGGTAAGGTGTTTTATATAGTGTGCTAATCTCTAATCTTATGTTTACAGGGTTCAAAATTAATCAACAAAGCAATTTTCAAGGTGAATTTTGAACCTCCTTAAGCAGTAACTCAACCTTTAATCTTTTTTGTTTAAGAGGTCCAAAATATGTATATATACATAAAAAAAAACTATAATATACATACCATATGAAGTTTATTTTTATCACGCCTCGAGCCTATATCATAGACGTGGCCGGCACTCGAAAACTATTTTTGGTCCTAAGCGAATCACTTGGCCTGGCTACTTACTCAGCGAAAGACTTAATAACAGTGGAATAACTGTCTGCATAACTAAATAAAAAGGCTTTTAAGTAATATCTGAACAACTGAAAACTGAAATACTAAACATGTGGTATATGAAATCTCTACTAAGCTGTTTGAAAAAGGCTACTGAGACAGGCCCCAAGTAGCCAGAAATAAAAGTAAAGACTGAAAGGAAATAACATAAATCATGAGCCTCTGACTGAGAAGAGGCCTCACCACTAGTCTGAAAGTTCTCAAGTTCTCAACGGAGCTGCTGCTAAGGAACTCGATCACCTGCGTTTGCATCATAAAATGATGCAGGTCCTAAGGACGTCAGTATGTAAGATGGCCAAAATATTTAAACAGTATATCATAAATGCTTTTCAAAAACATTATCATGAATCATAGTTAATTAGCAATAATCATAAAGACTGATATGCTGAAAATAACATGCTAAAATAATATGTTGAAATTAGTAAGTGGAACATAATTTTCTTAGCTTGGGGAGTTTCTCTAATCGACAATCACCACTATGAGCTTTGTGGTGATACAACGTCTTGTCCATGCTGTCAAAGCCGTCCAGTACTTTGCCGGGGTAGGGGACGAAGTGCTAGGGGAGTGGATCAATCCCAAAACTGGGACATCTCAGTGGCTAAAGAGGAAGGTACTATAGTATAATCCTATCCTATGCAGGCTACATAGTTTATGAGTTTGAGTAATTTATTATACTCTCACTCATATTAGTGTTCAATACTACTCCCAAAATATTTTATGTAGCTCATACTTAAGTGATCATAAATTCTTCAAATATGATTTTCTTGGGGACTTAGCCAGCTTACTACATAGCTTTCTCATACAACTTCTTTAACTTAACGGAAAACTAGAATCAACTTAGTGACTTAAAACATGCTAAATTCTTGGCTAATAGGTAATAATATATCTTTAAAATGTACTTCTTGAACTTAGTTTTAAAGGTACTCAACTAATCTTTTCTTTCTTTCTTGATCATAATTGAATATAAACTTGATAAGAATTCTGGAATGGGATGTTATAGAGATCAATAATCATAATATTCATCAATAATCTATAAAATTTTCTATGAAATTTAACATATTTTACCAAGTTACAGGAGTTTAGTATCAATCAATACTTGCAAGTTCATGGATAAAACTAGCTTCTATAAAGATATTGTCAAAATAATACTTTTTAGGTGGCCTTACATACCTTGGAATGGGTTCTTCAAAGATTGAAAAGATTATCTTGAACGCTCTAATTGTTCTTGAACTTCTACACTTGAAGTTCTGAGAAGGGTTTCTTGTTTTTGAGAGAATAGAAGGGTAGAAATATGATTTAGGGACTGTTTACGGCTTAAAAACGGACTAATTTAGGATATAGGATGTACAAAAAGTCAGAATTGCCCCTCCTCATTAAAAGAACAAAATCTGCTTTAGAAACACACTAGTGCGCGACACGCACTAGTGTTATTTATCATTTTTTCGCAAAGTCTCATTTTTTCATAAATTTTCAAAAAATCGCTAATTCTTGTTTTGCATTCTCTCCGCGTCGTGGAGCAGACGTGAAAATATCACTGTTTCTGAATATTTTTTGAAAAAATTAATTCACATTTTTTTGAGTTTTTGTCGAGTCGAGATCATTTTTCGACTCAATTTTACTCATTGATCGCAAAAATTCGATTTCGAATTTGCAAACGGAGTCAGAGAAGACACGTTACGTATAAGGTCAAATCTAAAAGTATTTTCATTATTTCATAATATGTTACAATTTCCTCAAATTTAAATCTAATCGAGCTATAATCAGTGGTAGATCAAGGTGTTCTATTAAGGAAGTATGAAAAAATAAAAAAATATAGTGCTCTCATCTTTAACCTTATTTGGTGGAGCTCAAAATCAATCAACAATATATATATATATATATGTAAATTACATTACACATACCGTATAATCTTTTACCCCTCGTAATCCTCTAATTTCTCCTCTAACTATAGTACAGATATCAAACACTCGTGGAAAAAAACACTTCTTTTCTAAAAAAATTATATATTGAATATTTTTTTCACCACCCACCCACCCTAACTCCCCCCTCCCCCCTCTCCCCGCTTCCCCTACAAGTACCCTCCATTTTCTCTCTCTCTCATTCCAACCTTTACTACCTAAAATTCCAAAAGCCAAACACACCCTTCTCTCTCTCAAATAGAAAGAAAAAAAAAAACAGAGCTTCAAATTTAGTATTGAAGAGAGGTCTTTCAAACTGGCAATTGATAATCAAGATTCTTCAGTCTTTGAAATCAAACAAAAGAACAGAAGAATTATGGTAAATTTCAATAAAATCCCATTTCTCTCTTTTGCTTTATTCATCAATTTTCATAGGCATTTGGACATAAATTTGATTGAGTTGGTTTTTTTAAAAAAGAAGAGTTTTTGAAGTTGAAGTTTAGAAATGGTATTTAAAAGTTTTGTGTTTTGTTTTAATTTTCAATTTATTTTTGTATTTGGTGTCTATATCTGCATTAGAGTTCGATTAATTCAAATTTATTCATCACATAAGTATTATATGACAATTGAATTTGTGTTTGAACATGCATTTATTTTTTTAAAAAAGGTGAAATTTTGTGAGTGGAAAAAAGAAAATTCACTTCTCTTCTTTTTCAAATTTGGAGACCTCATTTTCAAAAATCTCAATTCATTGATTTAGTATATGTTTGGACATAGATTTAGCTGAAACTTTGGAAAGAACACATTAGTTTTATTAAGTTGAAATTTAGAAATGTTATCTGAAAATTAAGTTGTGTTTGGACATGCATTTCAGTTGAAAAAAATTAAAATTTTATAAATGATAATTTCAAGATTAATTTTTTTTTTCAAATTTTAGAAAATCATCACAATGTGAAAAAGAATAATTGACAATTAGGAAAATTAAAATTCATGTCCAAATAGGTCCTAAATCAATTTTTTTTTACTTGTTATTTTTTTGTTAACAATTTTTGTTTTTATTTTTTGGGTATAGGGTGTTGGAGGACTTGATGTAGAAGAAAACAATTGGCCATCATGGTTAAAGCCATTGCTTAAAGAAAAATTTTTTGTTCAATGCAAATTACATATTGATTCTCATAAGAGTGAATGCAATATGTATTGCCTTGATTGTATTAATGGACCTCTTTGTTCTCTTTGTTTATCCCATCACAAAGACCATATTGCCATTCAGGTATGTATATATCTCATTTGTCAAATTATTAGGGGGGGTTTGTAGACGGTCTATTCTAATGACTTGGCTTATTTTGATTTTTAGTAATTATTTTCCTCTTTTTTTGAGATGAGGGGTTTTTGAAAATATCATTTTTATGTCTATGAGATAGTACATTTTATCCTTCCAAGACCCACTCGTGAAATTCCATTGGGTATAATATTGTTGTTTCTTTCACCCTTTAAGTTGCAATATGCTTTTTCAATAGTTACCTAATGTATATATTGGCGGAGTCAGAAATTCTGCCGTGGGATATTTTCCTTGGATTTTCAAGAAAAGGAGGCGAATTCAGAATTCAATCTTTATGAGTTCCATCATTTTGGATTTTTAGCATCGATTTTGTTTTGTACTTTTAAATTATGAGTTCAGACATACTATATGAGGTTTCGACACATGAAATTTATGATATGCATCGAAAATATTCGAGGTTCATTTGCCTCTGTCAAGGAAATTTTTTGACATATTATATAGTAATTTTTTGACAAAGGGAATTTGATTGAATTTAATTTCTTATATCTACATAATTTTTTTTCTTCCGAGAACCATCTCTCTATCTCTAACGAGATAGTGATAAGGTCTGTCTCCATTTTATTCTCTCCAGACTTCACTTGTAGGATCCTACTGATATGCTATTGTTAATGATTTTTTTGTGTTAATAATGAGAGCTTAGTCCACCGAACCCGACTCTTTAAGAAAGAATGAAATGATTGATTTTGGGTGCTTTGGTTTTTGTTTGGTTGGACAGATAAGGAGGTCATCATACCATGATGTGATTAGGGTGAATGAGATTCAAAAGTATTTGGACATTTCTTTAGTCCAAACATACATTATCAACAGTGCTAAGATTGTCTTTTTGAATGAAAGGCCACAACCTAGGCCAGGCAAAGGTGTCACAAATACATGTCAAGTTTGTGAAAGGAGCCTTCTTGATTCCTTCAAATTTTGCTCTCTTGGTTGCAAGGTACATAAAATCTATGTTATTCGAATTCTTCGGAATAATATCGTATATGTGTCAGATTGTCTAAAACATCATATTTGATATTACTTGAACACTTTAAAAATAATATTGCACATATGTTAGATCATCCAAAAATGCATGACTCTTGGATTCAATACGTATCGGGCAGTATCTTTAAAAAGTCCGAGCACTATAGCATAAAATAACAATGCTCTTCTAGAATTTTTTTTTCTCCTTGACCAAAGTTTCTTGCATTTATTTTACTTTTAATGATGGAGGATGCAACACACCTGCTCGAATTTTTCAAAATATTATTGTCTCTTCCTAAAAGATGCAACATCCGCTATGTACTCGTCGACTTTTATTTTCCTTTGACCAATTTTCTTTTATTTATTTGACTTTTAATGGCATTTTTGGAGGATGCAACATATTATTTGTTCCGATTCTCCAAAATTACTGTTGTCAATTCCTCAAGAATGCAACACTTTTAGAGGATATGCCACATACTCGTTGACTTTTGTTTTCCTTTGACCAATTTTCTTTCATTCTTTTGACTTTTAATGGCATTTTTGGATGATGCTAGAGATACTTGACGACTATATTGCTCAGACTCTCCAAAACTATTGTTGTTAGGCCCTCCAAAATGTGAAACACGCTCGTTGATATTTTTGAAAAGTCTGAAGACAATCTAACGATATTTTTAAAGATTTTGCGCATAGTAACATAAAACATCAATTTTTTTTCCTTTACCAAATTTGCTGCATTTATTTGACTTTTTAATAGCATTGAATTGGACGTGTCCAAGAATCTTGAATTGCGTAGACTTCAAGTTATATTTTGGTTAAGTGGTCGCTTGTGGTGTGTTTGGCAATAAATTGAGCGTGGAAATTTCACTCACATTTATTGGTCTAGAGATAGGAAAACTTTTGCATTAATAATCAACTTTTTTTTCTTAATTGGAAGTTCCAAAAGTTGTTTGGAATTGATTAGACTCTCCAAAAATGTTATTAAATCCTCTTTGTAGCATTTTGATGATCCGATACACACCTAACATCATTTTTAAAGAGTACTTCCTCTGTTAGATAATAGTTGCCAGATAATAGTTGTCCACGATTGAATAGGTACAGGAATTAAAAGCAGAAATAATAAAGGTAATTTTGTCAAATCACCCTTTGAAAAATAACAAAGACAGTCTCTTGAAAAATGTAATATAAAATGAATATTATTAATAATAAGGATAAATCAGAAAATAAATGTAAAATTATCTGTTCATCTTATAAAGTGAATGAGAGTATAGGATATCTATTTTTAATATGGTAAGAGTAACCAATGTCAATGACCCTTTCTTGCTTTTATTTTGTACCCCAATAGGAAATGATTCTCACATCTTGACTATTACATGTCTTTGACATTCAATGACATGTGAATTTTGACTAGGTCCAAATAGAACAAAATGAATATAAATGATTTATATAGTCGATTTCAACTCGATTTTGCAGGTTACTGGTACCTCAAAGAATTTCATCAAGAAATCGAGTCAGTTATCGACGAAGAGGCGGTCAAAGGCGGTAGCATCAGACTCCGATGACTCTTTCAGCGGCAACAACCACGGTCGATATGGAAGCGCTACCACCAACAAGGTTCAAAGTTTTATTCCATCGACGCCCCCTCCAACTTCTGTTAATTACAGAACAGCCAAGAGAAGAAAAGGAATTCCACATAGAGCCCCAATGGGAGGACTAGTTATAGAATATTAAGTCTTATACCTAATATACACAAAATATACAACTTTAGTTCTTACAATTACTAAAAAATACTAGTGCCTTTCTCCCCAAAAAGGCCAGTGTTTTATAGTTATTTTTGTCTATAAAGAGCAATAATGTAAATAGAATGTTAGCAAGATGAAAAAGTTAGAGGGTGAAAATTGAAAATAAGAAAAGAAAAATGAAAGGACTAAATGTTATAGTAATGTATATAATAGTGTTTGTATGTTTGACCTTTTCTTTTCAGAGGTTTTATTTCACTTATTTTCTCCTTATTTTTAAAGTACTATCGAATTATTAGTTCACCTGTTAAAAAAATAACTTAAATCATTCTTGAATTGGTGACTCAATAAGAAGAAAAATTTTCAAGCTTGTACTTTTTAAAAAAAAAAAAAAAAGTGGTTATAAGAATATTGAATTGCTGCCAAATAAGAGCGAATGTTAATTGAGGAAATTACATAAATCTCACTAGTTGGCGGCTGATTACTTAGATACGTTTTAGTTTGTATAACGACCTATTTCTGTCAATATGCTAAGTCAACGTAAAAGAAATTTGGGTCAAAAAACTTTCGAACAACAACTTAGAAATTTGAGACTAAACTAGATTCGAACGAAATCTGAAATAGGTGAGATCTAGGCTGATCCGGTAATAGATTGGAGTCAATTACTGAGTTTTTGATTGTTTGAACTAGTAGCTAAGACATTAAGAATTGCTTGGAAATTGCAATTCTTACCTAAAAAGGAGTCTAAACCCAGTAAAAAAATCTATTTTTTTCTATATGTTATCTATTCTCTTGGTAAATGTACTTTGTATAAGTAGGAATAAGCATACTCAATTATTCAAAAAGAAATCCCTGTTTGAATATGTATTAAGTATTTTTGATTGTATACAAATATTTGTAGCTATAGTCAAATTTTTGACAATGTATTTTTGTATATGAACAGACAATTTTTTGTATATGTATTTTTAGTAGACTTTAACACACTTTTACCATACAATTTTTGTATGTGCAATCAATTTTGTACATATATATATAACAAATATTTGTATATGTATATAACCACAGTATATGTATACATCTTTGAATATGTATATCTTTTTGGAAATATGTATATACAAATATTTGAAAATGGTAAAGCTGTTATGCCATAATTAACACACTCCACACAGTGCAAATAAGTTAAAGAAGCTAACATGAGCAGAATAACTGATCAAACCTGGCTCCAATTAACTGAAAGAAGTTTGCATGAAGCGGAGCACCATCGGCTACACCAGTATGACCGAATACGATGGCTGAAACCTCATTTCATGTTTTCATCAAAACTCCTGTCTGCATAAGTTTAGCAGCCAAAATCAAGCAAAACACCAATACAATAATGCAGCAATGATAAGCAAATTAGTGTATAGCACCGCCGTTGTTTCAAGTTTCACAAGAGGCCCTATGTTGTGTTGAAAATGCCATTTCCAATTCTACTAAGGCTACAGTTACTCAAGTTACAGAGCCAAAACCCAAGCTATCTAGTATGCTAAAGATACCACACCAGAAAGAATGATGTCATTTGCAACAGGTGCCACCAATCAGTTAGTCGACATTATAGAAAGTGGTGAAATCCAGTTGAAATAAACACTCTCACCAGTTGAAGTGTAGGTCTTTGGTCTGATTTGATAGTCCACATTTTTTGAGAACTATGTCTATGTGCTATGTCAGACACTTTGGGTACGTAGACAGACATAATTCCTAGTCTTTTTGAGGCCAAGCAGAAGACACAAAAATGTGTAACTGTTATCTAGTTAGATGCCCTTCAAAAGTTAAACAAAGTATCAGTATCAGAACCTCAAGGCCAAGTATTCTACCTGTCCTTGATACGCGCCGCCTTCGTATTGACTACTGCTCGATGCTCTATGCTCTTGTACTTCCCATTACTCAGTATCTAGAAAATTATTAAAGAAAATCACAATAAATTTCAGATAAAGCAACATCACAAGACTGCTGAGAAGTAACCATACACTTGTGTCCTAGGGTAAGGGAAGAATAATGAAATATAGGGCAGTGAAATTTACAGATATTACTATAGGTCAATGTAGCATCATGCATCTTATCCCCTGAACAATGCTTAAGACCGAAGAGCATATCTTAAACACATAATAGTAAAGGTACTCAAATTTGAACTCCTCAAATCGTAACCTTCCCCTTTAGGGAAGAGAACATTATAAGTTTACCCTGAATGACAAAATATCTGATTTAATGCATGCAGTTAAAACAAGTACATAACCAAGATGCTCATGTGACATGTGATGCAGAATATCTTACTGGATATAAGTACACACAAAGTATAGACATGGTTGCATTTCACAGTTTCCCAGCACTAGGGATTTTGCCAATTCAATCCATGCAACTCAATGTAAATGCCGTCATGTCAAAATCATGCAAGAAAAGTTGTGCCAATTCAATATTGCACAGTTGTAACTAAAGAAGAAAGTTATTTCATCAACAGTGTCAATCTATATCAAGCTGAAAACATTTATCATTACTATCTAACAAATAGAGTAGCAAACAAAAAAGGCAAAGCCTTTATGTATTTGCAATGATGCATGTCAAGTGGAACAATGTCCATAAATTAAAGATATGAAGCCCAAAAGTGTCAAGCTAACTCATAATCCAAAACCTTCTTCAGATCCTTGTGCCTAATATGTACTCCCTCCGTGTTAACTTACGGATTTGGGATAGGAATGACATAGTATGTTTAAGACACAAGATCAACAGGCATTTTTGGTACGTTATGCATACCTTTAGTTTAAGATAGATTCAAAAGTATACTTAACATTCTTACTAATATATATAAAATGAAATGGGGGGAGTAATAAATACAGCGACATCAACTTACTTGGACTAAAACTTGCATAATAAGTCGGCATGATAAATGCAGACTACTTTCTGAGATACTTTTTGTCAAAACAATGACCGAAAACAAGCGTCTCTCCTGAAAACGAATACATCACTAAGAGATATTAAGTGTAGTTAGAACTCTAAGAGACAAATTGATCCAATAAATAGAATACCACACCATAACTCATTTCTTTTCCTTATTGTACACATGCATATCCTCTAAATGGAAAGAAGTGTTTACCAAACAGAAATGATAACATACTCTAAAATGCATTGTAAAAAAGGTCTCATGGACCAACAAAAACTTAAGAGAAAGAACAAGATAATGGAAGATATACCTTCTTCAACCATAACAAGTGAAATGCTCTCATAAATTAGGTGATTTGAAAGAGATTCATAGGATCTGGTTTTTGTCAAGCTTTTTTCTTTTCTTTTTTTCCTTACAAGAAAAAATTAGAAATACACCAGAGAAGCAAAGTAGCAGAGAAAGGAGTGTATCATGCAAAAGCTTGCAGATCCACAGAAGATCATCTACTCTTTAAAATTTGGGGAAGTGCAACCACAACGGAATTGATGTGTTTCTGTTCATCCTTTTGGCGGTCATGAATGTCTCCAAGGAATTGATATATAGGGAGACAAACAAGACAAGCATACATTCAACAATAGTGAAGTAGTTAAAGAGAAAACGAGAACTACTACAGCCCAAATTCAAAGCAAACTGTGTAAGAGCAGAAACCATGGCTTCCCCAAACAGCTCTGATTGATCAATAGCAACTCAATGAATCTATCCACATGAAAGAGTCCTACAAGTAAAGAGTACAAAAGATTGGCAGTCATTGAAAGATCATTAGTAACATAAGAAGGTTAAGTTCTCTTTTCAGCAAGTTGTCAGCAGGACATCATTACAACGATAAACAGTGGGAACCAAACTCCTTGTATTGTTTCATTCGTGCTCTCTATATCAAACTTCATCATGTTCAAGAATCAGACCAACAAATAAGATCAGGTGGACCTTTGAAAAATAGTTCTCCTATGGCAAAAGCATGAGCCACAAATTTCAGGAAACAAAAGGCAGTGACAATTCCTCTTCTGTTTCTTCACATTTGTAACTCTTAACTATCAAAATGAACAGTAGCCCTAGCACAAAAGAAGAACACAGTAACCCTGGCATAAAAGAGAAATTCAATGATGAAAGTAAATGATAACCAGTCAAATAAAAATTACGTAAAAAGGTATAAATGCCCCATGCGAAGCCTTAATACCAGAGAATCTAATTCTCAAGTGTAGAATTAACCTTCAACTTGACAAATCAATAAAGATGAACACTCATGGTAAGTTGAAGTTGCATCTCATCCCCAAATATAGCATAAGAATCTGACAATTAATATGGACTAACTGTTATGCTACAAAAGCTAATGAAATATGATCTTGGTCTGAACAGTATTGTTTGGGTTGTGGTCCAGAAAAGGAATATTCTTGCAGTCTACCTGACATAATTCAGGTAAACTTCAATGACGAGACAGTATAATAAAGAGTTATTCATGTAAACACCAAAGCGGAAAAATTGTTCACCGAGCTATATTCCTCTTAGGACAGTGAAATATATAAACAGAAAGAAGTCACTATTTAGGATACAAAAAACAAATGCAATAAATAGAAGAAAATGATGGAAATATAGTATGATACTCATTGAGAATACAGCAAATTTCATTGATTAAAGTTGTTAAAGGCACATATTGAAATAGTGTTACCAATGAAATACAATTGCCTTCACGAAAACTAAAGTTTCCTAGAAAAAGAGTATCTGCAAGTACCTATCTCGACTGCAAAGATAGAATGTACATGTTTCAACAAAGAACAGCATCTAGCGCCTTCATAAGGACATCTCAGGAACCTACTTATTCACTTCTATACTAACTACCTACCTAGAGGAAATCCTTGGAGCTTTACCAATAACACCTGCAAAACAGTCCATATCTTGACCAAATCTTCTGGCTGACCCCCGCAAGCCACACAAATGGCCCTTCTTAGACCTGAATAATATTCTCCTTTTCTTCCCTCTTAAGAGGTGAAACTGGTAATGTCCCTTCATCCTCACCATACCCTTTATTCCCAACTAACATCCTGACCTCCTTTTCACAACTACCCTTCTGCAAACTCTCGAAACTCTTATCATTCTTAGTCAACACATCCCAGAAAAAGTCTGTCATCACACTCTCGTAATTCGGCATCTTTGCATACCCAGGGAAATAGTTAATGTCAATAACAAGGTATCTATTTCCAACCCTGTTATCCCTAATTAAATCAAAATTAAACAGATACAATTTCGTAGCTCGTCTGAGCCCTCTTGCTATCTCAGTCAGAAAACTCAATGGGGGCAATTCAGCATCATCCAAATTCATCAACTTATAGAATTTATCATCATTTTTTTCACAAGTGTTCAGATTTGAAACCTGCGAAAACGATAAATAACTCTCTAATTTCCCTAAATTCTCCTCCATCACATCAGGCAATGACTTCCTCTTCACACACTTGACATAATCACCGACCACATAAACCTTAAAAATCACAGCCCCATGATTCACAAACTCCTGCAAAACTATAGGCGGTTTCAGCTTACTCAACCCATCTTTATTAAACACCAACAGCATCTTATGCGATTTCGCACTTCCATCAGCCACCAAAGGTTTCGCAATCACCGGAAACTTCAATCCCTCACTCTCCAGATAGCTCGCCGACACTATTTTCGCATCATACACAACCGTCTGCTTAGGTATCCCAAACGACGTCGTCTCACACTTGATTTCCAGCTCAGTTGCCACCTGAAGCATCGAAATCCGATTATGCAACCGCTCAATAGCCTCAAGCGAATCAATAATCAACACATGAGGATACTTCAAAGCGTACTCCTCCAATTGCCGCTTCCAATCCTCGCCATACAGCTTATGAAGAACACAATCGAACGGTCCCTGTTCAATCAAAGGCTTATCCACATCGATCTTAACGAGATCGATTCCTCGTTCCTTCGCAAGGTTAACAAGCGATATCTGTATGAAACTCGCTTGTTTCTTCGGTGCCAAGGCGTAACCTACTCCAAATCTCCTCATTCTCTCCGCCATTGATACACACAAAAACGCAAATCAAAACCAAAAAGAGAAAAACACAAAAATCACTCAAATTTTACACCGATTTAATGTATGAATTCAACAAAAAACCACATTTACACCGATTTAGAACCCTAAATTTGGATTGTTAATTGACGATTTTAAGCTAGGGTTTTCGATATGATCGAGACAAATGCATACGTTAGTGTTATGTGTTGTCACAATTTTGTGAATTTGTGAAAAATGGCGAGAAAAGAGAAGAGAGGACAAATGGAGAAGAGGTGGGAGTATATATAAGCGGGGTTGAGGGTTGGGGGTTGGGTTAGGGTTTTGATAAAGTAACCATGCTTGAGTCAAGGAGTGTTGACGTGGCGATCATCGTAAAAATATTTTTATTTTATTTTTCATATATATTTTAATAATTGAAATGATTGACTATCTAAACTTTCACCTTGTTGATAAGGTATGTTCCTCGGTATCTGATCATGTCTGGTTTTCTTTTTTATTCATAATTATGTTCAGTTAAAGGGTGTTGACGTGGCGATCATTGTAAAAAAAAAATTTATTTTATTTTTTGGTTAGATTTTAGTAGTTCGAATGACTGGATATCTAAACTTTCACCTTGTTGATAAGGTACGTTCCGCATAATCTGATTTTGTCTAGTTTTCTTTTCTATTCCATTCATAATTATGGTTGAGTTAAGGGGTGTTGATGTGGCAATTATCCTAAAAAGAAATCATTTTATTTCTTCGTTATATTTTGTAGTTTGAATGATTATTTATCTGAATTTTCACTTTGTTGATAAGATATGTTCCTCGTAAGATGATCCTATTTGGTTTTCTTTTCTATTCATAAATTATGGTTGAGTTAAGGGGTATTGAGGTGGGGTTATAATAAAAATATTTTTGATTGTTGTAATCTAAACCCCATTTTTCTTCCCTGGCCTCATTTTTTTCTTTAAAAAAAAGAGTAATTTTTTCGTATCCTTAATGATTATTAGTTTCAAAATGGAAATATTCTCAAATTACAATTAAAATTAGAATTTGAACTTATTTATTATATGGGATAAACTAAATCAAAATTTGGTACGCAAATAATATTGATTTAGTTAATATCTCTAGTCCAATATGGATTAAATTTAATTTCAAAATCATTATAGGGATATTCCACCTAATTTCTCTTGAACCAAGCAACCCCTTAAGTGTTTATGTATTAGCAAATTATCTTGTATTTCATTATAATTTTAACAAAATATTATTTAGTTAGACTCAATTTGCTAACTAGAAAGGTATGAATGACCATTCAAATATAAGTGAGGGAGAAGTCAACCAAATAATTTAATTTGTCTAAGGTCTCAAAACTTAAAAGGGAAGTCTCAAAACAATAATAAAATTATTTTTGTATGATTTACCAATTACAAATTTATATTGTGAAAAACATGCATCAAAATAGATTACATATTTCATATCCTTTTTAAAATTCTGCATAAATATAAAATATTTTGTACACCAAACAATTTTATTAATGTCTTACAATTTTAGATTTTAGATTAGGGTCTTTCGGAAACGACATCTCTATCTCTAGAAGGTAGTGATAAGATCTGCGTATATTTTATCCTCGCTTGACGCTACTTATGAGATTTTACTGGATATATTGTTGTTGTAATTGCTGCAGTGGTCTTACAACTTTAGATTTTGTTCACTTTATGATCTTGGAAAAAATAGTTCAATGCTTAATTTTTGTCCAAAAGAAAATATTAGTCACCTCAACCACCCATTGGATAATTATTCTAATTTTGAATCTATTGAAATATTGGATTCTTTGAGGATAGACTAATTAAGGAACATAATGAATGTTTTAAGTAATTAAACATTCTTTTACCAAGAATGATGTGATAGATGGTGACCTTTTTGGATTAGAAGGACAGTGGGAAAGTTGGATTAACAATTGAGTATAGTTGCATGGGTCAAAAGTGAGTATATGAAAAAATAAAAAGGGATATGTTTTAGTGGAAAATAGAATAAGAATAATAAATGGAAATTGGGAAAAGAGTGGATTATGCAATTGGTTCATTCATATTTACCTTTTATAGTGCTTCTTTTGTGAAAGAGACTTGTGAAACCTAACTTTGGAAGCCATGTGGATTGATGGGCCAACATGATGCAATAATTTTTGAAAAATATTTTAGTGCGAAACTTTTTTAAATTAATATCATTATCGTTTGTTCAGATATTTTATAATCATCAAAATAAATATATATAATATGAATATTGTTTGAATGCCTTTAAAAAAGAAATAATTATCTAATTATTTTCTTTTATTTATCATATTTTTCGTTATTCACATTCATTCTCAAAAATCTCTTCTTTTTATCCGAATACATTAATTTAGTAATTCAGATATATTAATTCTAATTCTTGAATTTATGTTTAATATATCATGCTTTAAATATTACTTGTTGATACTTAAAAATTTTAATTTTTTTATCCAAAATTAAATTAATATATCTGAATTACTGAATTAATATTTTTTAAGAGATTTTTGTAAATTGAAAAAAAGTGAAAGAAAATAGTGATTAAAAAATGTGATTTATGTAAACCTTACTTAAAAAATAGTTAAAAAAAATAATTGGTAGAGTGTGCCATATACAATCATTTAAAAGGGCACATTTAAATATTGTTTTAGCATAAGTCACATTAAAGTATTCATCAAACTTTAAAAGATTCGTTTGGCCATATAAATTATTTTTTTATTAATAAACAATTAAAATTGAAGATTGGCTGAAAATTTTAAATTCAATTTGTAATTGTATTTTTAATTTGAAAAAAATATATAAATGTTTTCCAACTTAGTTTTCATATTTTAAGTTATATTTAAGTATATTCAAGTGAAGATGTTATTTCGAATACTTTTCACCAAAAAGTATAATTAAACACAATTTTATCTTTAACTAAAACTCCATAAACTATAATTAAAGTTTTTAATAATATATCAATCTATCGTCAAACACTTATTTTAGCAAAATAATAAAAGCTCTATCGAGTCTTTCTAATCAGGTGCAGGCAATTTCCATCTTTATATATATGTTTATTTCATCCATTTTCTTTTTGCAACAATGTCCAAATCATTATTATACCTTTCAAGTGGATCAAATCTTACCCAACAAACATTTCCCTACTTTAAAATACTTTCTTTTACGTATAAATATTATATATTGATACTCTTTAATTTCATCGTGAATTTATTTCTTTATATTTTGATACTGTTCAAATAGTGATGGTACAATAATCTAATCATCTCCAAAAACAAAGTGCACTCAATCTACCCCCTATCATTTGAGAGGTTAAACCAATTATATCATGAAGAATTTTATCTTCTTTTTGTGGTGGGGAACTTGTGTTTCCACAAATTATCCCCACAAAAAACATATGCCAAACAGGTACATCATAGGTGGCAAAATATGTTTTCACCTTGAGGTAAGATGAATAAAGTCAATGTTTGGCAAAAATACATATGATAGAAAATATTCTTCATTAAAAAATTATATTATATACATATAATTAAGTTGAAGAATACGAGTTTACGTGAATTTATGTGATCTTCTGATCTCTAGATTATATATAACAATGTTATAGTTTTATTAAAATACTTCCAATTACGTGTTCGTATCCAAATTCAAACTTTGTTATGGTGCGATAACAACTAGCTCAATTGATCTTAACATCGATTTTGAGCAATTCGACAGAAAAGTAAGATATATATGTGAAAATCACTAACATTATAGTTTAAAAATGTAATAAGTTAAAGTAAGAATTTAAAGGTTAAACCTATCAAAATATTTCTAGAGCTACCTCTTTTTAATTGTGCATTTTTTTCTTTTAAAATTTTGAATCCCACTAACGCACAAAAGCAAAGCTATTGATACAAGGGGTTGAAAATGAACCTTCTTCGCTAAATAATTATATTATGCATAAAATATTAAATTATTTTTTATACATATGTAATATATATTAATTTTTTTTAAAATTTTACGTCGATTATAATTCAGGTGATCTCAATAATTTTTATTATATACTATGAAAATATCCACCGGCCACTAGAAAGGCTGTCATCCACTTGAAATAATTTCAATCAATTTTTATGGGCAAAAGTTATTTATTAAAAAGTAATATGTCTTGTAAAGTATAACCTATCATCCACATATATACTTTTTGAATTTTCATAGTGACCACGTTTTTCATTTTAGAATGTCACAATCGTACTTTCATCTATATGAAAAAAAAAATGAATTATATGATTGAGATAGAATCTGAATTTAAAGTTTATAAATTTAAATATTAAATTAATAATTTATATATATTAAATAAATATTATAAGACAAGTATTATATTTGACTTATAATTATAATTGAATTCGATAGAACTTGTATCTTGATGTATAATTTCTTTTGAGTGTCAGAATATATTCTTTTGCCCTTCTACTTATGCTTGCTTCAAGGTAGTAGCGGAGTTAGAATTTTTATTAAAGATATTCAAATATGAAGAAGTAAATATATGAATTAGTCGAAAAGGATTCGACATATACTATATATACATAACAAAATTATTTTAGCGATATATAATTTTTCGACGAGTTGTTGATTATATAGGTGTGTAGCTTAATGCTACTGAGATACAGTAACTTGTCAGGCTGACAAATGATTACTTGTTGTGTTGTATACTGATTTTAGCATATATATTTAATTCTGATGGCTCTGATTGTTCTGAATATTTGTGATACAGTTATGACTGCCTATATTTGCTCTGAGTACTTGTGCCTACCTAGATTATGGTATAATTGCCTAGTAAGACACGATTTTGCATGCTCTGTGACCTATGCGATTCTGTATACAACTGTATTCGTTATGTAATTGCTATATTGGTTGGTAACTGGAGAAATATGCTATGTTCTGGGAACTGTTATGATTGTATTCCTAAGGGAGCCTTGTGACCTATTATATGAGATACGATATTACTGAATCACTAACAGGTTAGAAACGAGAGTGTGACCCTGTTAGCGAGATGTAGGTTATACCTTACGAGTTTCCTAGGGTTATCTGTGATTGAGACACTATCTATATGGATTAGTCCTGGGGCCTGCATCCTGTTTAGAGATGGGCACATTATCAGTGGACCGGCACGTTGTTGCCTTAGGTGGTATCATTTATAGCAGCTGGGCTGCGTATGATTCTAGGTAGGTGACACACTTTTAATTGTCTGTCCTTTTGGACCTTAGCTTAGGTTAAACTGACACTACTCTAGAGTTGTTGTACATGGACTCACATTGACAATATATTATTGACAATTAATTCACATATGGTAACGTTTTAGCTCATCTTATTAAATAATAACTATTGTAATTTTAATTCTTACTGATAAAATTCAAGAACATTATCGTAAAATTTCACTTATAAATTTAAAATTTCATGAAAAAAAAAAACTATTTCTAACTCTCATAATTTTACACCCCTCTAATCTTTAGTGTCTAATATAAAATTACTTTGTTTGTGAATAACAAAAAGTAATTTTACTTTAGATGACATGAAAAGTTAGATTAATGAAAATAATTTTAACACCAATAATAAAAAAAAATTCCTATAAAATATATGTAAAGTAAATTCTCCAAGTGGATTGTAGTCTTAATGGATAACATATTTATTTATTCTATATTTATAAATTATTCTTCACTATCCAATCCCAGTCATTCTGCATTAATTATTTGCTTTAGAAATATTATATTAGTACTTTTTTATCCAACAAAAGAATCAGATCTTTAATTAATCTATTCACTGGTTTTAGATTCTTTAATTAATTAATTAAATATCCTAATTTTTAATTAATTAATATATATTGCCACTTTTCTCCAACTTTGTTTTAATGCACCTGTTTTGGGATATGTATAGATTTTCATCCAATTATTTTATTAAAACTCTATTTGAGTTAACTGATTAAAAATAGTTGATAATCATTAAAGAATATGATGTAGGTTTATATTTTCTTTTAATTCAAAATTTTGATATGATTATTTTTTGCTTGTTTATCAAATACATTACTAATTTTGAGTTATGATTAGTTTTATACTTGTTTCTCAACATATGGAGGATTAATTCAGCTGCAAGGATCGTGAATCAAGGGAAGAATGAGATACAATTTGAAAGTCGTCTTCGATCGAGACCTAGATGGAACCTAACCGAGTACGTTATAATTGAGATAGGGAAGCCTCCCCCCCTCCCCCCCGACTCTCCCGAGTCAGAACATAGACACTGACTTCTCCGCCACCAGCACAAGTGAATAAGACAGGATCAATACATTAAAGAGTCACTATAAGCTAATTTTTAATTGGCTTATAATTTTAAATTAAAGTCATAATTATTCAGTACAGATGCATCTCGTGATCAAATTTGACCTTTCGTTATAGATATTTTTCACATTGATCTGGCTAGGCTATTTTTATACTTATTCATTTACAATTTTATATGATAATTGTTCTTATACTTATTTATTAAATACATTAATAAATTATAAGCAAATCTGATTTTATAATTTTTATCAAAGGTCTTAATTATTTAGTACAGATGCATCTCGTAATCCAATTTGACCTCTAGTAAAAGGTACTTTTCGCATTGATTTTGCCAAATAAATTCTATTTTTATTCTTTTATAAATTTATATCATGATTATATTTATACTTGTTTATAAAATGAATTAAAGAATTACTATAAACTAATTTTCAATTGGCTTATAATCTTAATTAAAATCATAGTTATTTAGTACATATGCAACTTGTAATCCAATTTGACCTTTAGTGATAGATATTTTTTACATTGATCTCGCTAAGTTAATTTTATATTTATTCATTTACAACTTTATATGATAATTGTTTTTATACTTATTTATCAAAGCCATTAAAAATAAATTATAAGCTAATATGATTTGTTTATACTTTCAATCAAAAAGTCTTAATTATTTAGTACAAGCGCATCTCGTGATTCAACTTGACCTCTAGTAAAAGGTATTTCTCACATTAATTTTACTAGATACATATTTTTATTTTTATTTTTATAAATTTATATCATGATTGTTTTTATACTTGTTTGGCAATATATAGTGGTGTCTTTTGTGAAAGTGACAATTCCTTATATGAGGACAACATAAATGGAGATCCAACCCATATTGGCACTTTTAATGATCTAAAGAATTTTTATCATACCCTATAAAATAGTTCTATGATGTGACTCTCAAGGTTGTTTGGATATCAAATTATAAAATTTTAAAAATACATATATTTATTTTTAATTTAAAAATTAAATTTCATTTAAGTTGCACGATTTTCCCTACAAGTGTATTGATTTTTAAATTTTTTTCCCACCAATTTGGGAACTTATGTCTAGTTGAAATCTTCATTTTGAAATTCCATTGGACTCGACTGACAACTAGTGAATGAAAGGAAAGATGACGCCCAGGCGAAGTCAACTTATTCAAGAGTCCTCTTTAATTCAGGTAACTAATGTTGCGCATAATAACTTGTGAGATATTATGATGCAAAAATATAAATTAATATCTTCCCAATAAATTATTTGCCTTGAGGAATAAAAATTAAAGACCAATACAAAAGTGCAAATGTTCGTGTCAATTTTGTATGGAGAAATTTTCTGATATAGTTGCTCTAAAATATCTTAATTATGTTCCATAGTTATAATTTGGGTAATTACATTTCGTAACTATAGTTATAATAACATTTATATAATTTGTGCAACATTTGTATACATTTGTATAATTCACTATACAATTTACAGTTTTTGTATAGCGTTTATATGTTTCACTATACAATTCGTACAGAACATTTGTATAATTTTCTCTGCAATTCGTAGTGCTTGTATATTCATACAAATTTTTTTTATAATCATGAGAATATACAAAACTCAAACTGCAATTATAATTACATGTTTGTCACGAGCCGTAATTAATTCAAACTATGATTATGTTAGTTAATTAACTGGTAAGGCCCAATTCCAGAATAAATTGGGCTTAGTTGGGTCTTACCCAAAATGGAATAACCCGACACAAAAGATTAATTTGCTTTGATTGAAAGTTGAACTCAGCCTCTCTACCTCTATGAGGTAGCGGTAAGGTCTGCGTACAATCTACCCTCCCCAGACCCCACTTGTGAGATTTCACTGGGTATGTTGTTGAAAGTTGAACTCAAGACCTCCCGCTTACTAAATGGGTGCTCTAACCAATTGAGCTATGAAAGTAATATGACAAGTGGACCAGTAATTTTATAAGATGATTTTAGTTATTTTTTTCTACTAAAAAGAAAATATTATGCTTTTTGTTGTATTTTATATACTTATTTCTCTTCATAATTTTTCCATTCTTTTCTGTGTAACTTGGAGGTATTGTTAACAGTAAAAGGTCACAGTGAAGTGGTAAGTATTCTTTTATTTTCAATTAAAGATCTCGAATTTGAGTCCGACTGCATTCGTTAGCGAGCACTTTACTCCTCACATAGGATTATTCGATACAAATTCAAATTTAATCAAACGATCGAACACCGATAGAAATCAGAAAAAAAAAAGAAAGGTAATAGTTGTAAAGACAATTAGTAAAAAGTGAATTTATTCATTATTTCATAATATATCACAACTAGGGTGCATGTTTTTCATGTTATTGCTGGTCTTTTTGCCTCACTGACAAAGGAGACCTTGTCAATTTTGTTCTTTATTAAGAATGTTCGGACCGTATTTTGAAATTTTTGAAATGTTTGCAAAAATTGGACAAACGTTGGAAATTTCAAATAATTCAGGATTTAAGTGTTTCTTTAAAGGTTGAGATTAAGTGAATTTTTTTTAATAATTATTCTTGGGAGTTAGAAATCATAAATCCTTAATTGGTCCAAATTTGGAAAAGTTTGGGACTAAATGTGTATTTTTGTTCAAATGTGTTCCTTAAAGATTTAAAGTTGTTTGTGGGGTCATATACATGGCTTTATTTGATTGGCCCAAGTGTATAAGTGGTTGTCTATATATATATATATATATATATATATATATACACACACACACACATGTCTTATATCTTATGCAAGGAACCATTCTAACATTTAGAAAATTTTAGGCAAATATTTTTTTTTCCCCCAAGCTGAGATCTCGGGTTTGGTTGCTACTGTAGCAACAATTTAATTTCTTTCGATTTCTCGATTATTTGACGCTTCAAGGTCGGTATATGGGGTCTCCAAGTAGCGTGGAAGTGTTAGATTGCTAAAGAAACGTTCGGTTTTACGGTTACGAAGTTTGGAGCTTGTGAAGGGGTTGAGAGATAAGTTGAATTTCTAGCTTTCCCCATGTGAATTAAACCT
>JAABOM020000103.1:178632-190419 GCA_011800125.2 Solanum clarkiae
TACTAAAATAAAATAGAAAATCTTACCAATTTTTTTATATAATATTTTTATCTCGAAAATAAATATTTCTTATCTTCACAAAATAGAAATAAAGCTACACCAACTCGGATCTGAATATCGGGCTTGGTAAAATATCCACTTCTTTTCCCTACCCGAATCCTACTGTTTTTTCCGCAATTCCAAATCGGAACTTTCGCCGGCGACGTCGTAGAGCTTCACAATTGTTCTTCAGAAAGGTGCCGTTTTCCTTTACATAGATTCCGGCGTTTGTTATAGTGGAGGTGTTCCTGGAATTTACCTTTTTTTCTTATTATTGTGTGTAGACATTGTTGAGTGCTTCAGAGAATTGATTAATTTGTCGATTTTTCTGATTTGTGAGCACAAATTGAGCTTATGGAGAAGGATTTGGGTGAGAATGGACATCGTAGGGGAAGGAGTGATGAGGATTTGAAGAAAGTAGAGCGGCAAAGGCATAGGGATAGAAGTTCGGATGATGATGAAAGGGGTGATAGGAGGGAGACGAGGCGAGTAATTGAGCATGAAAGTGGTGATAATGGAAGGGATGATCGGAGATTGTCGAGAAGGAGAACTGAACGTGGAACTAGGGATGATAGTGATGATGATTTGAGGCGGAAGAGGCGAAGAGATGAACGTGAAGATAGTGCTGAAAGGGATGATAGGAGGCCAAAAGAAGAACAAGATGGTGGTGGTGGTCAAAGAGATAAAACGAGGGAGAGGAGGAGAAGAAGTGAACGGGTAGATGATGATGAAAAGGATGATAGGAGGGAGAGGAGACGAAGAAATGACCGTGAAGATAGTGACGATAGGAGGGAGAGGAGGCCAAAAGAAGAACAGGAAGAAGATGATGGTGGTGGTGGTGAAAGGAATAAAACGAGGGAGAGGAGGAGGAGAAGTGAACGGGAAGATAATGATGAAAAGGTTGATAGGAGGGAGAGGAGACGAAGAAATGACTGTGAAGATAGTGATAATAGGAGGGAGAGGAGGCCAAAAGAAGAACAGGAAGTAGAAGATGATGGTGGTGGTGGTGAAAAGGATAAAACGAGGGAGAGGAGGAGGAGAAGTGAAAGAGAAGATGATGATGAGAAGGATGATAGGATGGAGAGAAGACGAAGAAATGACCATGAAGATAGTGGTGATAGGAGGGAAACGAGGCCAAAAGAAGAACAGGAAGAAGAAGAAGATGGTAGTGGTGGTGAAAGGAATAAAACGAGGGAGAGGAGGAGGAGAAGTGAACGGGAATATGATGATGAGAAGGGTGATAGGAGGGAGAGAAGACGAGGAAATGAGCACGAAGATGATGCTGGAAGGGATGGCAAAAGACACAGGCGGCCAAAAGATGAAAGTGAAGAAGATGATGAAAGGGATGATAGGAGTAAGAGGAGACAAAGACGTGAAGGTGAAGCTGGTGATGTAAAAGATGATAGGAAGGAGAGGAATCGAAGGAATGGAAATGAAAGGGATGATAGCAAGGAGAAGAAGCAACTGGAATCTGATGATGAAAAGGTGCAAAAGAGAAGGGAGGATAGGGTTGATCGGTATAGTGATGGTAGAGAAGGCGATAGGAAAGAGAAGAGGAATGTAGAAAGAGAAAAGAGGGATTATGGCGATTACAATGATAGAAAAGATACGAGGCAAAGGGTAGGGACTGATAAACATGGAAAAGACAAAAATAGGGAAGATAATACCGAAAAAGATGGGGCTCTAAAAGCTAGTGAGGTCTCCAAGGTGCAAAGGCAAGATGGTAATTTAAATGTTGATACAGCAAATTTGGGCAGGAGTGGGGGAGTGTACATTCCACCATTCAAATTGGCTAGGATGATGAAGGAGGTTCAGGACAAGAGCAGTATCGAGTACCAGAGGATGACTTGGGATGCTCTGAGAAAGAGCATTAATGGACTGGTGAATAAAGTTAATGCAGCAAACCTCAAAAACATTATTCCGGAGTTGTTTGCAGAGAATTTAATTCGAGGGAGGGGTTTGTTTTGTAGATCTTGTATGAAGTCCCAAATGGCTTCTCCGGGTTTTACTGATGTGTTTGCTGCTTTGGTTGCGGTTGTTAATACCAAGTTTCCGGAAGTGGGTGATCTTTTGTTGAGAAGGATCATACTGCAGCTGCAAAGAGCTTATAAACGTAATGATAAGGTTCGTATCTCTTTCATGCTTGCACTATATTTTTTATTTGTGCAATATACTGTATCGTTCTTGTAGAATATTAAGGTTTGGGCGACAGAGAATAAACAATTTATTGGATGCCACACAGATACCTGAAACTTTTCATCTGCGAATATGACTACAAGAGAACTATGAGGGGAGGGATTACTGTGCTGTTAATCTAATTACTATAATGCAGTAGCAGGACAATAATCTTGTCGCAATTTGTCTTAGCCCTAATTTTTCACTCTTGCAGCCTCAGCTGTTAGCAGCTGTCAAATTTATTGCTCACCTTGTGAACCAACAGATCGTCCACGAGCTTATTGCTCTTGAACTACTCACGGTTTTGTTGGAGAAACCTACTGATGATAGTGTTGAGGTTGCAGTTGGTTTTGTTACAGAATGTGGTTCTATGCTTCAGGACCTCTGTCCACGAGGATTACATGGTGAGTACACCTTGAAAGTTTGTTGTATAATATTCACGACTTCTAGTTTAGTTTATTTATATAAAGTTTTTGCTGTGGTTGTCATGCTAATACTTTTTCCCATTTAATAGGAATCTTTGAGCGGTTCCGTGGTATACTTCATGAAGGAGAAATAGATAAACGGGTTCAGTTCTTAATTGAAAGCCTCTTTGCATTGCGTAAAGCAAAGTTTCAGGTGGGTTTGGTTTTTAATTGTTTTCTGAGTTAAAAAAATCATTGTTCTTTACCAAAGCAAGTATATTAGATCACTTACATGCATCCTCCTCAGGGTTACCCAGCTGTGCGTCCAGAACTTGACCTTGTTGAGCAGGAAGATCAATTAACACATGAAGTTTCTCTCTCAGATACAATAGATCCAGAAATTGCTTTAGGTATGTCTTATATAGAAGTATTAAAATGGATTGCTTTTGGTGGCTACTGGCTATTTGTTTGTGAAGAAACTATATGGAATGTTGATTTTTATGTTTTTTCTGTATGCTCAGATATTTTCAAGCCGGATCCTAATTTCTTAGAAAATGAAAGGAAGTATGAAGAATTAAAGAAGGCAATACTTGGTGAAGAATCTGAGGAAGAGGGAGATTCTGATGCAGAATCAGAGGATGAAGATGAAGACGAAGAGTCTGAAGAAGAGGATGAAGAGCAAATGAAAATAAAGGACGAAACAGAGACAAACTTAATCAATCTTCGGAGAACGATCTACCTTACAATTATGTCTAGTGTTGACTTTGAAGAAGCAGGGCATAAGCTGTTGAAAATCAAACTAGAGCCTGGTCAGGAGGTTGGTATTTTGATCTATTATCTTATTTTTTGTGTTATTCGACCATTGTTGAGTTATGTCCTTTGTGAAACTTTGTGCATGTTCACATGGATTGGTCTGTGCATATATTTTCATGTGCTTTGAGTTTTGAAAGATAATAATGTTGCTTTTGATTTGTTAATATTATATGAAAGGGTTAAGTTAAAAGGGAAATCGTAATTGAACATTAAAAAGATGTAGGAAAAAATTGAGCTAGCAAGCAACGAAAATTTCTGCTTAAGTGCACTGATCAAAGCTAAGCCACACAAAAGAAGGAAAAGTAGGCATGCTAACTACTAAGTAAATGACGATGGCAAAGATAGCCAATCTAAGAGAAAAAAGAAGAGCAATTTGATCTTATTGTCTTGCTTATTCAACTCGTTTGAGTAAACCCTGTCTTCTCTTCGTCTCTCTTCCCTTTCATCCATTACTGTTAGCGCAATAGGCTACTCTTTTTCCATCCCTTCTCGCCCTTCATTCTCTGGAAACAAATAAAGAGTACAAATAACCAATATTTGGGCTTGCATTGAATTTGATTTTTTCATGGATAGTGTAGGGGCATTGCTATTCCATCATGCATCTCATAAATTATTTTTCTTGGGTTCTGTAAAACTGATGGTTGAAGAATGGAGATGGAAATGGAGCTGGGGAAGCATGTAATTGGCTTGCCTTGTGATCCATGGAGGCAGAAATTCATGTAGCCCGTATTGCAATTTGCAATTTCTAATATTGATAATTTGTGGAATTAAGTAGCGCATGCTTCATGTGCTAATATCGTGGGAGGACGCATCACACAAGTCCCCTTCTACTGCACTTGCAAGCTTTCTTTGGACTGGTGGCATCTTGTATTCTCTCTTTTGGAGTCCATCAGGTTCTTTCACCGATTATCACTACTCATGTGGAACATCCAGTAAAAATAGAAATATGGGTGAAAATTTTGGAAATTGCACCTTTGTGTGTACTCTTGGACTGTTGTAGGAAAGAACGTGGGCATTTGAAGGAGTTGACATTCTACTCATTACATCAGGAGTACACTTCTTCGACAAATGTTTTTTTGTATAATATGCTTTGGCTTGATTCGGAACTTCAGTCAGATCGTCTCTCTTTCTTTAGCACATTGTCTGCCCTTTTTCTTAGTGTTAATCTCTGAAATTTAGAAGGAAAAGAACATTGGACATCTATTCATTAGTTAGTTTACTATATGACTATGTGACTTGAGGCTAGTTCTTGGTACCAAATTCTCAGCTAAGACTTTCACTTATGATCTTGATTTGACTCCATTTCTTGCACGGTAATGTGTATTATCTACAAGGATTAAGGTGACATTTTTCTTTGCATTTCCTTTGAATCAACTCTTTCCTACCCATAGTGATGACTAGCCCTTTTCTACCATTTCATATTGCATAACAGTTCCACAGTCTTAGAAGTACTTAAACAAACCCCCCAACCACCCACCCACCCACCCACCCCAAAAGAGGGAGGAGGAAAGCTTCAGATTCTCTTGGATTGGTTCACTCTCAATGTAAGGGAAAAATGAATTATGGATGTAAATATTTTAGGACTATGGATTCTGGTCAACATCAGTATGATAACTAAGTTGTAATATATTTATTGTCTTGTTTACTTTCTATAGTCAATATGTAGCATATTTGGTAGCCTGGTATTCTTGGTTTCTCTAGGAGACTCCTGAAAGTCAAAATGATTGTGGCGTTGTACATTTTGGGTTGCGCTTTTGTGCCGGGGTTGGGGGGATAAGTCACATATTTTTGATGGCTTGGTACTTTGACTGGATTCTCTGGGAGACTGGTTATAATGAAATTGATTGTGGTGTTGTAATCATTTTTGTCCTGAGACGGTGTTGTCTATTCTTGTATTAATGAATGACTCTGCTTGGTCCTGTCAAAAAGAAAAGAAAACTGATCTATATCTATTTGATCCATGTAGATGGAATTGTGCATCATGTTATTGGAGTGCTGCAGTCAGGAGAGAACTTATCTTCGTTACTATGGACTACTGGGACAGCGATTTTGCATGATCAACAAAATTCATCAAGAAAACTTCGAGAAATGCTTTGTGCAACAGTACTCCATGATCCACCGGCTCGAAACTAATAAACTTCGTAATGTGGCCAAGTTTTTTGCTCATTTGCTTGGCACTGATGCTCTGCCTTGGCATGCTTTGGCTTACATACGACTGACAGAAGAGGACACAACCTCTTCTTCTCGTATATTTATTAAAATCCTATTCCAGGTACATTTAATTTGATCTCTAGTACTCAAACAGCTTGGTTTATCTCTCTGTTTTTTTCAAACATATTGCAGCTAGATTTATCTGTACTTGTCAAACAAGAAAAAAACCACTAACTTTATCTTTGTCACTTGCTTTTTTAAAAACTCCCTATAAGATGAACAGGATCAATAGTTGTTTCTGGATATATATTTTCTATTTGTCCTCTTAGAAGTCTTCCAATCTCTGCTAAATGTATGTCAAGTTGCATTTAGTCCAAGCATATCGTTTTTTCTCCTGGTCTTTTCTGGGGTTTTGCTTGGTCTTTTTTTAAGCCACGGCTGCTGGTAGACATTGATTAGCAGTAATAATGTAATATCACATATTTGTTCTGTTAGCTTCAAATTCACTCAAAGATGCATCACTAATGCAGGAAATGTCAGAGCACCTTGGCATCCGCTTGTTGAATGAGCGTCTTAACAACCCCACCATGCAAGATTCCTTCGAGTCTATTTTCCCGAAGGACAATCCCAAGAATACAAGGTTTGCTATCAACTTTTTTACTTCCATTGGTCTGGGTGGAATTACTGAAAATCTACGAGAGTATCTAAAGAATATGCCAAGGCTTATCATGCAACAACAGAAGCCTGTTTCTGAATCCGACGACTCTGGGAGTTCTGGTTCTGAATCTTCAGGATCCGAATCAGAATCATCGTCATCCAGTTCTGACGACAGTGATAGTGAAAGTGATGATAGTCGGAGGAAGCGGAGGAGGAGAAGATAGAGGTACAAATTCTCAGATTTGTACAATTTGGTATTGTCTTCTAATTCTACTGTGGCTTGATTCTAGAGTTGATGGAACTTGGTGTGTTAACTTTATAACTTACTGCAACATCGCCAATCTGGTGTTTGACAAATCGAAACGGAAAGGCTGCAGCAAAGGTAAAATCTTGTTATAGAATCTTGAAAAAAGAAGAGCAACAACTCAAACCGTGGCCTCTGAAGCAAATCTGGAAGACGAGAACTCTTCATAGACGTGAAGTGCGTTTCTCTTGGATTGTAGCAAAGGAGGCCTGCCATGTTATTGCTGTGGGTAACCATGGAGAAACAGTTATTCATCTCTTTTTGCACTGTGCTATTTCACCAATTATGGCATCAGTGGTGACTTCGTTGTGCTGGACGAAGCAAGAATTAGCGGGTGGTACGCCATTCCTGCTCGTATCTGGTGGATGATTCAGAGAGAAAGGAACTCGAGATGTTTTGAAGGGAAGCAGAATCAGTCCAGACAAATCGTCTAAGGTTGTATCATGTTATTAACTTTCAGTGGAAACGGCGCAGAAACTTTACTTGGAATTCTTATAGAGTTGCTATAAAGATTATATGAGGTTTATATTGTGGATCTTTTGCTCATTTGTTTAGAATCTCAACTCTACGTTTGTGTTTTTTATGATTACAATCATTCACCATTTTCTGAGAAACATCGTTTTATTGGGTCCTTAATCGTGCAAGAACAAAAAGCAAGGATGCAACACGAGGACTTACCCAAACATTGTGCATGCATTGCGCCTCTACGCGAATAGGTCAAACACGGTTACCCAAAATGCAGACTGAAGAGATGGTCCTTCCAAATAACAATCAAATTTTATCAACAAACCAGCCATTACATGGCAGAAACACACAATTGCACACACAACACAAGATTTACGAACATAGAAGGCAAACTCTGCCTCACATGTCCGCCGTCCACCCCCCACAGCATATGAAGCTTCATGTCTTCTCTAGCATGAGTAAAGATTCATGGATCAACACCACAAGTATACTGTATGGTGCCTTAAATAACATCTTGAACCACAAAGATAGGAAGAGTTTAGGTTCTCTTTTTCCCATGTCAAAATCTTCTGATCATACTGCAAGTACTATGATCACAATTAAAAGTACGATACCAAATATCACCAGAAGCAAGCAAGTCTGCAGAAAAGAAAATCCGTTAGAAAATTATATTGAGACGATATGTGTGTGTGTGTGCGCGCGCACAGTAAGTGATATAGATCGAAAGATTTGTACATCGTGTATAGTGGCGAGGAATGAACCTTGGTAGTTATATTTTGCATCTACATTTGATAGGGAAATGATGAGGTTGAAAGATTCAACACCATCCAACCACTTCCGGAGACAGAAGATGTAGTATATGTTTTCAAAATAACTATGGTTTCCGGGCAAGTTTGCGAGCACCTCGACTGATTCCAGAGGGTACCTGCTATCTCCACCAGCACAAGTACCGAGGAACTCTGTCCACAAACGCTTGTGGAAAGATATCACCTAGTATTTTTGCATGGGGTTTTAACTTGAAATCTCATGGTTCTCAACTCACTTAATTGACTACTAGGTCACATCAGTTGAAGCAGAAAAAGAATCGTCTTTGTTCTTGAGGCCTAGCAAGTTCCCTTTTTTTCTTCAAACGTGGTCATTTTGTTTCCTCGGATTGATGACTGACTTGTTCAATACTGCTAACTGGTGTTGAACCCATTATTTTCAAATGTATATATGAAATCATTAAAATAAGGATAATTATTAAATTTGAACCCATAATTTTAGAAGTATAGTGAGGCGGTGCTAAGAACTTGGTCATAACCAAGAAACCACTAGTTTCGCTTGGTGGGCCGGGAATCCCTGCCTTGTCTATCCAATAAACTACTAGGGGCTCATTAGTCCATGCAGGAGTAATCGTATTCTGTGGGCCAGATTCATTAACCTAAATTTTATGTTGAATTGCTAGGTGTATATACATGTATCGTTCAAAATTGTCCTCTTTTCTACTCTCCATTTCTATTAAACCATGCTGTAACTAGAACATCTAGTTACCATTTCGTCATAGCTTCAAAATGCAGCACCTAAATGCTATGACAGATTCCCATCGTCCACAACTAAATTCTCAAAGACCCAAGAGTCTTAACATACAAGTTCTCATGGAATATAAGCTGAATAAAACTGAGCCATATTTATGTTCAGGGAAAATTTGTTTAAGTAATGGAAGTACCAGAGATGAATTTGATCTTTGGGTCTTTGCAGCTTTAGCAAGTTGCGATCTCCCCTGTGAAGTAGCAGCATGAGAATTCTCAACGTTGGAGCCAATATCATCTGAGAAAAAAGAAAATCGTTATACAACAAATAATGTCCTCTTAAGATTGAACATTAAAACAAAGAAAAGTGATTCACCAATCATAGTTCCTTGCTCGTGAACAAGCACGGCAAGATCCTTGAAAATCTCATTCACTTCACCAATCTGTTGCTGTACTTCTTGTATTCCCAGATCTCTTTCCTCAATAATAGCATCGTTAAAAGCAATCTCATTGTCTAAATGCAAAATATCCTGTCTGAAACAAGGGGCACGTGGAACACAAAACAACCAGATCAGAAACGAAGATATATGTCTTAAGGATGCAAAATCATTTATCTTTGATGATATCGGACAAATGAGTCCCTAATGTTTTACGAATGTCTGAATAACTACATCTACCTCATCTTTTTAAAAAAATTTAGGAGGTACATTAATTCGAAGTTAATAATAAGCCCAGGTTGCAAAACAAATCGAGACATTAAAATGTAGTACACTTTGGTGTTCTCAACAACCTGTGTAAACACTCCTACGCAATTTTACAAAATCTTGTTCTACCACAAATGTCCTCCTATTTCTCTCTTTCTAAATGACCCACATGATGGTTAAGGGAGCAACACTCATGCCCTTGGGCTTTTCTTCCCCTCGAGTCAAACTTTTGCAAAAAACTCCTTCACTGTACCCGACATCACCCATTGCATTCGAAACAAATGAAGGGCTACCCTCCAAAACCATTAGCCATCTTACGGGGCAAAAGAAGATGATCAACATTTTCACGAGCGCTCTTACACATAAAGCATCGACATAGTTTATTTTCCTCTTTCACAGATTTTCCGCATTTAAGATCACAACCCTAGCCGCCAATCTTACAATGAACTACATCTTACTCGCTGCTCTAGGAATCCATATGGACTCCTCTCAATCCCCTTAAACTCCCAAAGAACCGAATAAACTCCTTCATCACAAAACAACAGTAACGCCACATGAATTTAACATCTTTACACCCATTGGTTGCTCATTTCCCAACACTCTTAAGCCCCGAGCTTCATCTGTAATCTGATATCTCTGTATCACAGCAAACAGTCCTCTATCTAACTTGCACTAACCCATCATTTATCTACGGACCACACTCAAAGGTGAATTTTAGCAACCAATTCAACATCAATGTTTCTTTAACTAAATGCATATCTGAATTTGATAAAACGAGTCTTAATAAACTAGAGACAAGCGCAAAAACTAGTAATAAACAACAAAATGAATAATTGAGCATTAACTCACCTTCTTGATTCCATAAGGAGAGCTCGCTGTTCCATACTGTTATCTGAAGCAACATCTACCTCACCGGCTGTGTAGCTGTTTACCACGAGATAATATAAATGAAGGGTATGAGCGAAAATGTGGAGCAACAAATATAGATGAAGGGTATGATGCAGTAAGTTTATAAAAATGAGACTGTAAAGTACGCATCATAGCACGGCGAGTTTCTTTTTATGTACTTGTAGTTCTTCATATGCCGATAACTCCCATTTCCTAAATGACAATTCCCAATAAAACAACCATTCCCGCTGACATTACCTAGAAGGAAGAACGGCTTGGGGAGTGAAAGGTGTATATGCTGTCTCCCTCTGCTGCAAGTCTCTGAGCCTTTTGAAACTCTTTCAAGACAGCTTGAAAATCTTTAGCAAGTTTAGCATCTGTTATTTTCTTGCTAGCCTGAGAAAAAGCAGTATGAACTTAAATTCATATTTGTAAGAGAAAACTTAGAAATAAGAAGACAAGAAAATACACATCAGAGTTAAGACAGTCAGCCACCTCCAAAAAGAAAAGGATGAAACAACAACATACCCAGTGGAATCCCACAAGTGGGGTCTGGGGAGGGTAGAATGTACGCAGACCTTACCACTACTCATAGAAGTAGAGAGGTTGTTTCCTGGGAAGCCTCGTCTCAAAAACCCATAAGCAGAATAAACTAGATATGACAAAAAGGAAAGGAAAAGAAAAGGGAAAAGAAAGAGCGACTAATAACGAAAAGCACATGATAGTATGTAAATACGATAAAATTAACACATATAAGACAGATAATGACAACACATGATATAAGGACACGACAAAACCTACTACCCTACTATACCCACGGCTGGACATCAACCTAACCCTACTAACCTATTAGCTTGCTACTCTAATTCGCGACCTCCACTTCTTCCTATCTAAAAAAACTCAAAGCGAAATAAGATGCACAGTATTTTTTTGAATATATGTGACCTGAAAGTGCCTACCCATCAAGATCAACGAACGTGAGTGAGGAGAAATATCGAGCTCTTAAAACTTACACTGACATCAGCAAGATGATCTGTTTCACTCGCTTGCTTAAGTTTTGCAGATGTATCTTTGACTAACTTGCCAATATGTACCCTTGTCTTGTGCCTGCAGTTGAACAAAATCAGCACAGTTACCACCAAACAAATGTTCAATCAAATGACAACTACTATTCTTTTAACCACAAGCTAAAAGGTAGGAACAACTTTGAGCTCCACTGAACACTTTCCGCTGCTTCTAAATGCTAATATTGGGAAAGGGTAATGTGGAACATCTGGTAGAGGTTAGCTAAACATTGAACAGACAAATTTCAAAATTTTCCAAAATCAATGTACTGCATTTTCCCCACCACTACACCACAGTTAACATCAGTCCGGCCAGAAAGCATTTGATAGGCAATAAGTAAATAATTTCTCGGCCATCCTTCAAGAAATTGTACAGTAGATAAATGACATTCTGTCGATTGCTTTTACTAAATGGATTGCAAGTACAAATACATACATACAAGTAGTTATACAAGAACATACAACAACAACAACAACAACAACATACCCCAGTGCCTCAAAAGGCTCCCGCTCATTGCGGGGTGAGGGGGGGTCAAATGTACGCAGCCTAACCCCTATGTTTAAAAACATAAAGCGACTGTTTCCAGATGACCCATGAGGAGCGTCGAAAGT
>JAABOM020000103.1:222271-237876 GCA_011800125.2 Solanum clarkiae
AAAGTGAGTTTGTATATGCTATAAATATTCACATGATGTGGGCATGACACACAACAAATTCCTAAATTAACTCTTGAATTTTGAAGAGAAAAATTATATCAATTTCACCGAATTTAGACAATATCATATTATATTAGTTAAGAATTTTTTTATTTGCTTTAGCTCAACAATCATGATATTTGCATGCTTATAAAGTTTTTTCTCACGAGTGCAATTAAAAGTTACATAATTTTTCAAATTATATTTAAAGTATTATATAAATTAAAACGAATGAAAATTAAAGTAAAAAATTATGGAAATTTTATTTTAAAAAAGCGTAAAAGAGATAGCCGCCGACCAAATTAAAGAAACTTTTTAATTTGTCCCTTTAAAAGTTTCATTTTGTGATAAATGGGGAAACCTAATCATTAGCCTAATCTCCTAATTACAATAATAAAACCTCCAAATTAGGAAAAGTACCTTTCAACCAATAGGAATGCATTCTTTTCACTCCATCCATTTAATATTGACGATTATGTATTTAATAGGACTGATTGGTTATATCGATTATATTTAGAACTGTATCAAATGTATTGAAGTGTAAAATACTTTGTATATAATAAATACGGCTCTGTATTTAATCGAACTAGTTGGTTATTTCGCATCAAAAAGAGTTTACGCAAAAATCTTATCACTACTTTATGAAGATAAAGAAATTATTTTTGATAGTCCCTCAGCTTAAATGTAACCCTCCCAAATAAAATGAAAAACGAAATAAAAAGAAGAAACGTATTAAAATAATATTACGACAATAGAAAATCTACTCATAATAGATATTTATTTATAATAATTAAATTATATGTTAAGTTAAAATATATACTAATCAACAATAATTTGACGAATAAGAAGCATTTGACAACATGTGTTATGTATTAGTTGACATTGCACCAAATATGAATACATTTTCTAAAAGAATCGTCTAAAAAGCTGCTCAACAATAATGATTATCTATCTGTTATTAGTAGAGTCTCATAAAGTAAAATTTTGAAAAGAATAATATATATTTAATTTTATATCTATTTTATAAAAGATAAAAATATAATTTACGATAGACTATCAACTCAATATAAATAATTATTGTTTTTTTTAAAAAAAATTAATTCCCCTATTAAATGGCCTATCTAATATTTTCCTTTTTTCTGATAAAAGCCTAAAACTAACGTTACGGAGTTGCCTTTTTTAGACGATTCCCTGTGCAATGACATAATTACCCTTCCACCCAACAGTCAAAAAGAGGCAACTACCATGGAGAGAACTGTCTTTTCTCATACTAAAGTTTATCTCATCACCGAAAAATATTGTAACGAAACATAATAGAAGGCTGATGGAAGCACCTCACGATCTTATCATGTACATACGGTGTACTGGATCCTTGCTTCCCGCTACTTTCCCTTTTTATTTTTTTCCTCTGTAGAGATGGGAGGAGTGTGATTTGAATTTTCAGAGAATAAAATGTACGCAGATTTTATCACTATTTCATACAGATTGAAAAATTGTTTCCGTAAGATCCTCATCTCAAAAATTTCAGGCCCCAAGATTATATTAGATATGAAAAAAAATGACTAAAGTGAAAAGTAAATAATAATATATAAATTCAATAAAATAAACAAATATAAGAAGAACAATAACAACATAATGAATTTCTATAATATGAGATTTTAAATTTAATTACTAGGAATGAAATCACATTTGGTGAAAATGTTTTTGGTATAATACATAAACATACCTTTTGACTTAATCTAAGCCCGATATTCATGTCAGCCAACTTTGGATATACATAAACAAAAATTTAAACTTATATAAGATTGAACGTCATGTATGATACTAATTGTCATGTAAAACGCCACATAAGACACACGTATCTACTTGTTTAATCTTATATAAGTTTAACTATTTATTTGTGACATTCAAAATCAAGTAACATATATATCGTTTGAGTTTAAATTAAAAAAATATATTTATAACTTATTTTAAATTATTAAATTAAATTAGTCGAACGTCAATCCAGATTCGACGATTATTTTCGAGGGCCGGCTGGCATTTGGTTGAACCAACTTATCAACCACTTTCCTTCACACTTCTTGTTTTCTACAACTAAAACAATTAAAATCGAATTATTTATTTCCCAATTTGTCGATTTATATATTTATTTATTTATTTATTTCCTTTTCCTTTTCGTGTATATATAAATCTCTAAATTATCCACCATTTTTCTCTTTTTCGTTTTTTTCCAAAGTTATTCTCTTCTCTCTCTCTATTTCCCGCCGGAGAGCTGCTTTGTTCGCCGGTGAACTGTCGCCGGAGAAGTTGCACGCGCACAGTTATTCTGTTTCCTCTCTTTTGAATAGTGTGACAGTGTTCGTTATTTCCGCGCGTGGTTAGATCATCCAGTGTCGCCGGTAAACGTTTTCGTGTTGCCGGAGAACTGCCTATTTGCCGGTGTACAGTGTAGCAACAGGATATACAGTCGCTCAGATTCTTTATTATCTTGGTTTATAGTAGTGTACCCTGATTCTTCGCGTAGTTTGATCGGCCGAACGGTGAAATCGTTCTGATCTCTGAGTTTGGCTCGGTTTGTGCAGTCTCGAGGTAATGTAGCCTGCGTAATGCTGTGTTTATGGTTTATTATGCTGTAAATCGTGTTCTCGGGCTTGGCTGATGGTCTCTCTCTTTTTTTCTCTCTTTGTTGTTGCTGTTTCTGATTTAATTTTCCGGTGAAGTGTGGGAGACGACCGCCGGAGTGTGAGAAGAGCTTTGGAATGCGATGCTATGAGAATAGTTGATTATACAGTTCATATTTAGGAAGAGTGTGACGTTTTGGGTAAGTTTTTCCTATTTTGATAATGGTGAATGTAGTTTTGTTTTTTGTGCTTTCAGTTCCGATCGCATGTATTCTAATAGATGAAAACAATTCCTACAGTTTTTATGTTGATAATTTAAGGTTTTCGATATTGTGTTTTTGAAATGCAAGTATTGGAATGAAACAGTGAAAAAAGAGGAGAACAGGCACTGCAGATTCATATAACTAACTTTAACTAGTTTGTTTGCTGCATAGTAGTACCAGTAGTTTTCTCAGGAGGAGATGATCTTCAGTGACCAATTGCAATTCGTGTAAAAGATAATGAACCTATAAACAAAGGTGGAGCTAGGATTTTCAGTTCATGATTTCTAGATTTTAGAAAATGCATTATATTGGGTTTTGGATAATTTTTTTTTTTTTTGGTAGCAAAAGATTTAATATGTTAATATATAATATGCATCATTACACAGGAGTGGCAGTATATGCCGTTAGTTGTAGGGGGGAGTTGTTAGTAGGAACATTTACAAAATCTAAGTTAGGGGACTTTTTAGTCTGTACAAAAAAAGTTCCTCCTTTAAGTGAATTTTTTCAACACAAATACATGGTTTGAGCCAAAATTACTGGTTTATGCTGTGAAGCGATAGCTCTGCCCCTGACTATAATTAATGATCTCCTGTTGAAGATCTGTATATCTAAAATAGCACTTATAATGGGCCATAAACCGATCTCCTATTTTCTCTGTGATTTCTTATGCAAAATCTGAAGTCTTAACTTTAAATCATGTGCATATTTCTGTGATTACATATTGCACTGAATCACATGTTTAGGTGGTACTTTCTCGTATTGCTATATATAAATAAACTTTTTCCATTTTTGAACTGTCTAACGAATTTTAGTACTTTTCCTAATTTATAAAAGAAAAAAATGTAAATTAAGTATGTGAACTTGGACTATGGGTTTGTATGTTTCATCTAAAGGTTGCCGATAGCATGTCGAGGGAAGCTATGTTGGAGTTTTTGAAGCGAAAAAGGCTTCAACGAAAGAAAGCAGAATCTACGAATGATTTGACTCATGTTAGCAATACGATAAGTAGAAGTGGAGGAGATGCCCTGAGATCTTCAGCTTCATGTGGTGTAAGAATTCGTGTTAATGCTGACATGCATTCAGGGTCTGGGACTTCATTAAACGAAAGATATGTTTTCCCAAAGCACAAGGTTGCGAAGTTTGATAAGTCTGATCTTGAATGGACTGATAACATTCCTGAATGTCCTGTGTATTATCCAAGTAAAGAGGAGTTTGAGGATCCTTTAGTTTATCTCCAGAAGATAGCTCCTGAAGCTTCTAAATATGGTATGGTATATTAAAATTCTGTGTCAAATAAGTCAATGTCTTTTCTTACGTTTTTCCTTGCAAACAGGATTCAATTAGCTTTCAGGTAGAATTTCCGTGCTAGTCCTGATTGAATATGATCTCGGTGATGGACCCTGGCTGTTAAAAACTGTATCTGCTATCTAAATCTTTGGCCTTATCTGTTGGGCTCTTTCCATTTAAATTTTGGAAGCTCAAAGTTGTCCTATCTATTGTCAAAAACATATTTTCATTGCTTCTTGGTTTTTCTGGACCGTGTTCTTGTCTTTTAGTATAGTTGTTGGTTCTGTTAGCTTAATTTGTTTGATAAGAGTTAATACCATGTCTGAAATGTAATAGGAATATGCAAGATTGTTTCCCCAGTCATTGCTTCTGTTCCTGCTGGAGTAGTTTTGATGAAAGAGAAGGTCGGTTTTAAATTTACAACAAGGGTACAACCATTTCGTCTAGCTGAATGGGATACGGATGACAAGGTCACTTTTTTCATGAGTGGGAGGTTAGTTCTTCAGCGTATTTATTGTTCACTTAATTGATTATTTGTCAGCTTTTTTGAGGAAAAAACACTATGTTTTTCCAGAAACTACACATTTCGTGATTTCGAGAAAATGGCGAACAAGGTTTATGCTCGTAGGTATTGTAGTGCTGGATGCCTTCCTCCTACATACATGGAAAAAGAATTTTGGCATGAAATAGCTTGTGGAAAGACTGAGAGTGTTGAGTATGCGTGTGATATTGATGGTAGTGCATTTTCATCTTCTTCCAATGATGAACTTGGGAAATGCAAATGGAATATGAAGGTGTACATATCATAACGAGTTTCTTTTTATTGTGTTATTCCTATATCGAGTTTCTTTGTTTTCAGGGATATGTTCTGCCGTCAGCATAAAATGAGTCATTATTCCTTGCATCTAGTATTCATGTCATTATTCCTTGCATCTAGTGTGCATATTTATTGTTACCGAGTTCATGTTTGTTGAAACATTTTGTCAGGGCTGGCCTTCTCTGTGTTGTTTGATAGTGTTTTCGCTCATTGTTCTCCTTTAGTCTTTTCTTTTGTTCTTCTGATTTATCTTTTTTCCCCTTTCTTTCTGACCCTTCCACACGAAGAACAAAGAAAAAAAATTCTCTCATAATTTCTGTGCATCAGGTTCTCCTGACTCTCGTCAGCATTAGATGTAGTATAAGGGTGCTAATTGTCTTTTGGTTTACCATCTTTATGCTAATAAACCCTCTATTTTTGGTTTCAGAGATTTTCTTGCCTACCCAAATCAGTACTTCGACTACTTGAAAAACCAATCCCGGTAAACAGATTAGTTTTTGCACTTCTTTCATTGAAATTTTGATCCAACCTGATGATGTCTGACTTCCTTATTTATGTATCTTATAGGGAGTTACTGAACCGATGTTGTACATTGGAATGCTATTTAGTATGTTTGCCTGGCATGTCGAAGATCACTACTTGTACAGGTTGGTGTATTCTTCAATTACAAGTGCATGTGTTGGTTCGGTTAATTTGGGGACTAATCATTTTTTCGTTTGTGTGTATAGCATCAATTATCATCATTGTGGGGCAGCAAAAACCTGGTATGGTATTCCAGGTCATGCAGCACTCGGCTTTGAAAACGTTGTCCGAGAGCATGTCTATAACAATGATATATTAACTGCCGATGGAGAGGATGGAGCTTTTGATGTGCTTTTGCAGAAGACAACATTGTTTCCTCCGAACATTTTGTCAGAACATGATGTTCCTGTCTATAAAGCTGTTCAAAAGCCTGGTGAATTTATAGTAACTTTTCCAAGAGCATATCATGCCGGATTTAGCCATGGTAAGCCTCTATATTGTTTCTAGACTTGAGAGTCTAAGGGTTTTTGAGACGAGGGTTCCCAGGAAACAACCTCTCTACTTCTATGAGATAGTGGTAAGGGTTACGTACATTCTACCCTCCCCAAACCCAACTTGTGGGATTTCACTTGATATGTTGTTGTTGAGAGTCTAAGGATGGGTAAAAACCTGCAAGTCTGACATAGTTCTCCTGCACTCCTCTCATTTTGGGCCTTGATATTTTTTTAATCTTGGGATTTCATCTTATTTGACTATTAGTGTGAGTGAGTTCTTTTTCTCTCATCTGTAGGTTTTAACTGTGGTGAGGCTGTAAACTTTGCAACTGGTGATTGGTTTCCAATTGGTTCAATTGCTAGCCACCGTTATGCTCTCCTGAACAGGGTGCCTCTTCTTCCCAGTGAGGAACTTCTCTGCAAAGAAGCAGTGCTTTTACACAAGGATTTGGAACTTGAATATCCAGATCATTCCTCCGCAGACTTGATCACTCACCACAGTATCAAAGTTTCTTTTATAAATTTGATGCGGTCTCAGCATCGTGCTCGTTGGTGCCTCATGAGATTAAAAGCATTTTCTGGTTTATCTTCATTTTCACATGGCACTATCCTTTGCAGCATATGCAAGCGTGACTGTTATGTAGCATATCTGAACTGCAGCTGCTATTCACATGCAGCATGCCTTCGCCATGGTATTTTTGGATAGAACCTTTTCTTTTTCTTTATTTAATTAATAATACTGAGAACACTCTAAAAGCTGATGAATTTGGTATCATGGTTTCTTCATCAGATCCTAGGTCACTTCATTTTCCTTGTGGTAGCAGTAGAACCCTTTGCTTAAGGGAAGATATTTTGGACATTGAAACTGCAGCTAGAAAGTTTGAGCTGGATGACAATGTTTTGCATGATGTTTGGCATTATAAAGAAGGTGGTGACTTTGCTTCCCTCTTGAATATGTTTCCGCAAGCTGAAGAGGAAGGTTATGTTCCATATTGTGAAATAAATTTTGGAGGGACAGTAAAAGCTGAGGACTATGTAGAACAAACATTTCATGAGCAAGCTTCCAATGCTTCTGCCTCTAGTATTAAACTTGTGCCAAATACTGGTTTGCCGATGGAGCGGAAAGTCTGCCTCCCCACAAGTATTAATGTAAGTTATCTTAATCCAGATTATCATGTCTGTAGGACTGTTTGACTTCCGTCATGCAGAAATGGAAATGCTTTATTTGATCTCAAATTTATTGCTCGCATTGCAGTTACAAGAAAATGCTTATAACTCGCACGTCGGAAACACTGTATCTGTGAAGCCTTTTAGGGACATTTCTAGGTGTAGAAGTGAAAGATCAGCTTATTCACCTAGTGCTGATTACTTAAAAGTACATGAAAAAGTAGCTCATGTTTCAGATGTTAGAACTGCAATTGACCAAGGCAATGATGAGTCCGATCTGGAAATTTTCAGAGTGAAGCGACGTTGTAGAGCAGATCATGGAATTAGACATGATTCAATATCAGTTAATGTTGAGCACCAGGTATGTGGATTCTGGGTCCTTGTTTGGTGCAATCTTTTGCTCATTTTCTGTTTTCAAATTAAAGTTTCTAGTTAAACAATTCTATGACGGGGAAAAGGGTGACAAATAAATACTTGGCTTCTATTTGGGTTTTCTATGTATATATTCTTCTTTCATTCATGTGCCCCCCTTTGTTGTTCTGCACAAATTTGCCTCGTAACGTACATAATATATATATACTTCTTTGATTCTTGAAGGGAATGACTTCATAATTTGCTAAGTAACCTAATAGTTACATAGAGAATTGGAAAGTGCTTAAAATAGTGATCTACTTCTAAAATATTTTTTGAACCATAATACTCTTTAGTTTGAGTTAAATAGATATAGAAATCGCTATTGATAAAATAAAGATACGAAAGTTGCTATGAATAGCAAAACTCTAAGATGACAAGTCAAATTGCTATATTTAGAGATGCAAATTGTCGTCATATTGTTTTCAAGAAATCATGAAACCAATGTTAAGTTGCTAGATTATAGTCTTTGCATTGCATCCTGGCTTTTGCTGCAATTTTGCATTCAATCCCAATATTTAAATTTTGCTAATTTGCTCGATACAGTCAGCTTCCTTATGATTGTAAGAACTTCTTGACTTTTGTTACCAAATTTGGAGAAAAATTAGTAGAGTATTTATATATTAACAGGGTTTGCTCACCTAGTTTTGCTAGCTAAACTGTGAATCCAGGTTGGTTATTGGTAGTTTTATGACTTTGTCTTGACAGGCTAATTGCTTTGTTTAATTAAATAGTGTGGACCTTAACCTCATGTATCAAAATAAAATATTTACAGTGCCAATATCCAAATACTGGTTGTATTTCTTTTTCATTGACCAGCTAAAAGTTGCATCACCTTTCTTTTTTCTTTTGCAGTGTGGACATTTCTTGTTTTTGGTGTGGGATTCTACTAAGCTAAATATTCTTGACATTTACTTCTTCAGGGTTACAAACGATTAAGGAAACATCAAGTTGAAGGATGGCTTGGGCCGTCATATTCATCAGACCATTCCGTGGCTGAACATGTAACTCATAGTTCCAATGCAAATTCAAGCCATTCTAAGGAAGATAAACCAGCCAGAGGTGGTACGGTTCCCATCTCTGTTAAGTTTAAGAAAGGGGCTAACGAAGAAGCATCTAGCAAGCAAAATGAGCATAAAAGAGATGAGAAGTCTGGGTATGAGTTGGGTAAGACTGTTGGAGAACCACCTCCAATAGAGATAGGACCAAAGAGGCTGAAAGTCAAGGTCCTTCAATCTATAAGTTTGGAGGAAGAACTGAATAGCTCCTCATAAGATTCGACTTTACTAACACCCATTTTTTCTAACAGAAGGATGAAAAGCTAAGTATTTAGGGGGAGCAGCAATGCAATTGTTAACCAAAACTTAGATTCAGGAGGTACATTTTATGTGCAGGCCTCCAAATGGGGCAAACGGAATGTTGATGATTCTTATGGTTCTCGTGCCAGGGTGTTTTCCGTCTTTGGCAGGAGAGTGTCTTTCTCAGCATTGTGGGCAGAGTTAACTGCCGTTTGTGCTGCTAGGTGATAGCAATACGTAGTGGAATAGCCGATAAAGGTATCTTTCCTTTGCCACAAGAAGATAGTCGATTCAGGTTAGGTAGTTCCACTCATGTACATTTTGTTATTAACAAATTGGTCAATTCTTGTGAGGTCTAATGTCCAATGTCAGGTTAGGCCTCTGATTTAAATGTGACATCTACTATTTCCCTGTCAATGGGGTCATTATTCTTATTGTAGCTAAGTGTCTTTTTGGCTTTGAAGACTACATGAATAGATACAAAGAAAGTTGCTTCTCCTGATTTCATATAAACATTATGCCATCTCCTAAGACATTTGCAGTTGTTTCAAGATTAGTTAATTTACTTTAGGTTCGCTTCACTTGGTACTTTTATGCTAAGTTGCATGGAATCTTCACTGTCTATGCCGCATTCCCGTCGACAGGATGTGGGTGTAGGATCCGTATTGAATATGGTCAAATAATTTTGGGTACTTGACCAAAATCGATAGAGAAATTCGAGATAGATAGAATTATTTTTTATTCGAGTAAACAGTAAATAGATTCACATGTACTTAATACTCCCTTATTCCATATTAAAGTGATTTTGAAGCAGTGCGCACATATTTAAAAAGAAAATTCAAGGACATAATTTAAACCATAAATTTCAATCATGTCACATAAATTGAGATTGAGAGAGTAGCATGTATTGGATCCGTTCTGACACGGATCATTATGTCTAGTTTACCTTATACACAACCAATTTCTTCTCTCCTTGAAGAATTCATTATTTTTCTAATTATATAATTTACTTATATAGACATTCATGGAGGAACACAAGAAGGTACACATGAAAAATAAGATGGCTCAATTTTTGGGCTCAGAATTTCAATCTAATGAAAAAGTTCTATTATTTTTTGGGCAACCTTTAACAAAAATATAAATTTGTCCCACAAAAAATTATTTACCTTAAAAATATAAATATTAAAAATTAACCTAAAATAGAGATACAAGTGGAAATAACCCACTTATCTGTAAATAGAGTTCATCAGATTACTTTTAGAGGCAAAATTTAGGCTTATAAAGAGTAAACAAGAACAATATAAAGATTACCATTGAAAAAGATTAATTATTAGTGCATATAATGATATGTTTCCTTGTCCTTTAATCAATTAAGCCCAATTATCCTTCAATCATACCATAAAAATGTAAATATGCATCATTTGCTAGACGAGAAATATGTATACACAAGTTATTTTTATGAAATTTAGAAATTTTGAAAACTATCAAAATTGCTTTGACTTTTATACAATTCTACCAAACAAACATAGAATAGTCCAAACAAGATACCAGAATGTTCTAACCATCACATTGATAAATCATGTATGTGTGTGTATATAGATATATATGTTCTTTTTATAAATAAATATTTGTGATCACACACTTTCAAATGCATATATCATTTTATAAAGATTCACTAGTCAACAATATTAATAATTAATTATTTTTCTAATATAATTCTTTCACATAATATAACAAACCTCTTCCCGCTCAAGTATAAGCATGTTCTTTTTTTCCTTCAAAAAATTGTTATGATGAGTTCTGTATTACTTATAAAATATTATGAATCAAATTGTATATTTAAAATATGATTTTAAATGTCAAATCCTATTTTTAAAATAATGTAGAATTTAAAGTTATGATGTCAAATCATATGTTCAATATTATTTCCAAACCATAATTTTATATGGCATATTCATACAAACACCTACCAACTCTCGCTCTATATATATATTGTTAGGAAATACGATTTGCAGATCTAAGAAGAAGAAGGAGGATTGAGGAAGAAGAAGTTCTTCCTAGAGAGAAGGTAGAGAAAAATAATTTGTTTAGAGAGAAAAATATTTTCGTGGTAACACCCAATGGGTAAATTTCACGACGATAGGATTATATATATTAATGATATTCGGATATTTATAATTACACAGAATACATGCATACACGGAGAATGAACAGTACCATCTAATATTTGGGTACATAAATATAATATCAGGCTCCACAACCTAACATATATCACTTGATCACCAAAGGGTGTTATATATATATATATATATATATATATATATATATATATATATAAGACTTGATTGAAGAGACTGGACCAAACATCATTTAATGATTTTCCAAACCATTCCTCTATGATTGATATCTCTCTGACCAATTTTCACCAAACCCACTCATTTATTCATTTGCATGCACACAATATAGGACCATTGATATTTCGTATTTAATTAAAAATTTTAAATTGAAATTTTTAAAATAAAAAGTATTTTAATAAAAAATATTTTTTTTTGGTTTTGAGGAATTTTACATAGTGAAAATTTGTGTTTATCTTTAAAATGAATATCAAATATCAAAACAGATAGGTGTAAAATTATCGATATGGATTTGAACAGGACTTAATAGTTTTAGTTCGAATTTTGTATGTATTTTTAAATTGTGTGTTTGTATGTTATATTTGAACAAATTAATTTCTTTGATAAAAATATATTATGAGTTTTTTTTTTTTTTTTGGTGATAGGGACCATACTTCTTAATTACTAATTATAAATTAATTAAAATACAGTTTCATCTCTGTCCTTTCTCAGGACTGTGCTGTCTTTTTCTGCTCAGCATTTAACTACTTCACATTTATGTTATGGATTTGGGGAAAAAGTTGAGATTTGCCTTTGTACTTTGATATTAATTTTTTTTTTAATTTTCAAAAATCAATTTGAATTCATATTGAAGCGATTAACAATGCAATCATTTATCTAAGTAGTATTTGAAAAGAATATATATATGTATGTATGTATCTATATATGATGTTCATCGATTTAGAAAAGACATAAAATAAAATTCTGAGGAAAGCTTTAATCAACTGTTTTAAAATTAAAGGTATATTTGTGATTTACAATAGAGTGATTAAGGACGTGTAGGATATATAAGTCAAACTTATTTTTATTTGTCTTGATGATGAATGAAATGAAAGAACATATAGAGGAGGAAGTATCACAAAGTATGTTATTTGCAATTGATATAATATCGATCAACAAGATACGAATGGAGTTAACAATAGACTACTAGAGGTATGGAGACAATTGTCACGACCCAACCCAAGGACCGTGATTAGTGCCGATTGGACACCCAACAACACCAAATAGGATTTCCAACTATATTAGCTAAGGAATTTATGGAAATTTCGGCAGAGTTTCCCCTGTTTTACTAACTACCTAAACCTGCAAACAACAATCCTAGCATACCACAAACATTTACACACACACACACAACAACAACATACCCAGTATAATCCCACTAGTGGGGTCTGGGGAGGGTAGATTGTACGCAGACCTTACCGCTACCTCATAGAAGTAGAGAGGCTGTTTCCTAGTTACACACACACACACACACACACACACATATATATATATATGTGTGGGGGGGGGCCGACAAGGTCACCGCTGCGGTAGAACCGCCCAACAAAAGTGACATACATAGGTAATCATAAATTCTTTTAGACCGAATAGGACTAAAATAGAGTATATAAAGTATAAGTTCATTAATTAGTAGATAGTCGAGCGATATCTCTGTTCCTCGAAATAGAGTAAAATCCTAGTTTGGAGCTATTTGCTTATTTCTCAGTTTTATTATGCTAGCATTAATTTATTCTTTAGTTTATATTTCTTTTTTTTACTTTACTTCCTCAATTTAAGCAAAATTAAAGTAACTTCTTTCATTATTAAAAATAACTTAGAAATTTTTATTGTAATAAAATAAAATTTGGGGGCCTATCTATGAAATTTAACTTATCTTTTCTTTCTATCTAATATTTTAAAGTTATCCTCTCACTTTTCATTTCACGATTAATATTGTGTACAATAAATCTTTGTGATTGGATTCTTTTTCTAATCCTGAACATAGCGAAAACTTTATGTACTAAACTTGCACTTTGGTTAATGTTATACATATTATGAACATGAAAAGGTGAAAATTGAGAGAGAAATATAAGCCTTAATTTATTAAAATAAATAAATAAATAAATATTTATAACAATCCATAATTGATTTTAAAGGTGAATTGAAGAAGCAATTATCCTACCAAGAAAAAAAAAAAGCAATTATTGATGAATGAACATCAAAGTCAAAAAATGTCTTCATAATTAATCACTTTTTCTGAAGAATTAAAGGTGTCAAATTTGTCAACCTAAATTATTTTCACTGATAACAACATAGGAGACACAATTAAAATGACAAGACTTGAAATATTGATATTTGAGCCGACTCACGTGCATCTCAATTATTTTTATTATAATCTATTATAATCACATATGTCATAATACTGTTCATCAAAATTTAGAAAAACGAAATAAGCGTAATTTTTGCTTCCTCAATAATTTAAATATATAACCCCTCGCTTCTCAACTCATGATCGAGTTGATCACCAAAAATGTCAGGATATATCTAAGATAACAAATTTCAAAATTTTTTTTTAATATATATTTAGACTCGATCAAGTATAATGACATGCTTAAAATTATAAATTTTGATAATATATGTTTTTCGTGTTAATTTTTGAGCTAACAAACTATACCAAATAATTTCTTTAAGAGTATGATTTGGTGATCAACTCGATTATGAAGTTATAATACATTAGCTCAAATAATCCATAATTAAAATTCTAAAAAAAAAAAATTGAAGATAAAAAGATGGTTAACTATAGTCATATCAAATCAAACAATTTAATTTTAATAGTTAGACAATATGTTATTTAATTATGGTTAACTAATAAAATGTCACGCCTTAAAATTATGTCTTCGGTACAGGACACTCTACCCACATCAAACGCCCAAAATCATATCACCAACATAATACAACAATCTACACGCACCGAGGAAACCAACCTCATATACCCTTTCTATCTTGTTTTATGTGGCATTCTTTTCTTTTTACTCCATCTCGAAAAGAATGTAATCTTATTATAGTTAGAAATAATTTTATTTAAATTATTTTTTTTACCCTGCTTACTGAAATGCATTTCAATCTCACAAATATATAAAGATTATTTTAGACTAAAGTTTTAATTTTTTTCTTAAATATCGTGTCAAATAAAAAAGGATCATATAAAATGAAATGAAATGAAAAGAATACTACAACAGATGCATTAGCTCAAATGTACAATCTATAATTAAGAATTAAGATCATAAAATTAAATTAAATAAAAAATATCTCCAATAATTGAGTTATGATAAATCATTAATAACTTTTCTTCTTAAGGTCAAGGTTGCTTTAAGTGGGGTATATATATATATATATATATATATATATATATATATTGGGAACTTTTATGCAAAATCCTAAATTTAAGTGGATATATATTGAACTAAGAAAGGAATTATTATTTCATATTCCTTAATGTTGTAAACCCTACATTTACTTACTTTTTACTATATATATTAAGGAAATAATAATTGAAGTTTTAAAAGCAATTTTTACCCTTAATAATTAAATTAAGAGATGAATTCAGAATTTAAAGTTTATTCATTTAACTTTTATAATAATTTCAAGTTAATATACTATAATAATGGTTTTCAAATTCAAGAGGATTTTTTTTAAAAAAAGAAAGAATTTGTCATTTTTTTTAAAGGGAAATTCAATTAATTTAATTTTCACACAATTTTGAAACTTACATTCTTTATTTAGGACAAGTAAAATATGGAAATTGATAGGAAAAAGTGTGAGAATATTATGGAAAGTCACTTTTGAAAATTAAAGTACAATTATTTATATATATACATAAAAAGAGGAACAAAAAGATAAAGAATAAAGAAGAAAAAGATATACTCACAAATGAGCATAAAAAGGACATCCTTTAATTCTTGTCCTGTCTTTTGTTCTTGTTATTTTTCATTTCCTATGTGTACATTCTTTTAGCTCCTTTACCAAACAACAAATCGGGTCGGATTGAGTCGAGTTGAATTTAAGATTTGTATTCAGGGTTAGGATTCAAACCTCAAGTCAGAATCGAGAATTAAGGCCGGAAATCATTTTTTGATCGAGGTTAAAATTTAAATACCGAGTCGAGATCTATTTTGAAGTAGCGAGGTTAAAAAAATTGAAAGAAACTATTTTTTTACTTTATTTAGATAAAATTATTTTTCTTAAATTATATAAAAAAAAGTCAATCTAAAAAAGTGTTTTAAAACATTTAAGCCAAAAATTATCCCTTTTTCCAACTTTTCTAACTACTCAAATTAGTAGTGTTATCTCGAAAAATGACCGACTCATTTAAAATAAAATTGAAAATTAGTTTGAAAATCGAGAATCAATTTAAATTCAATTGATTTGAATAAAATCAATTCTCGAGGTTCGAATTGACTTGGAGTCGCCACCTAATTTTACGGAAAATTAGAAAACCATTAAAATATTCTTAAAAGACCTAACAGAGAAAAT
>JAABOM020000103.1:243031-265482 GCA_011800125.2 Solanum clarkiae
CATTATTTTTTGTTAAAAATAACTTTTCTACTCCCACATAATAGGAATAAAGTAGTTCACGTCACTCTTTCTAAATTCAACTTATGAAATTACAACGAGTATATTATATATAGTATTTTCTCTATCTCAATTTATGACTTACTTTTTTTTAGTCAGTTAAAAAAAAGACACATTTCTACATTCGGTAACAATTTTAACTTTAAAATATCAATTTTACCCTTAATAAAATGATTTCTAACCACATAAATATTTATGACTCATTTTAGATCATAATTTTTTAAAGTCTGTCTATTTTTCTTTCTTTGTTTCTTTCTTAAATTTTGTGCCAAGTCAAACTAACTCAAATAAATCGGGAGGGGAGAGTATCATTGTTGTACTTGTTAAACCAAACAAGTCCTTACAATTTTGCAGTGTGTAATTATTGAAGAATCATTAAGGATGAAACTAATTTTCTCTCTCCTCCTTTTTTTTCTTTTACTACTAGTACTATGCTACTTCATGAATTAAAATATATATAGTTCATTCTCCCATGGAAAAAGAAGTACTCATCAGGATTTGAGATAAACTTTTTTTTTTTTTTAATGTATTAAAAAAGAGGCATTGGAATTTGAAATTTTTGGAATTTATATCTTTCTTATGATATATACTGCTATTGTCCAAAGTATTAGTCTTTTGTGAAGACTACAAAAAGATAATTTTACTCACTCAAGTGAACTTAGCATTGAATTAAAGCACACATGTTGTGGAAATTCCAAAGCATAGTCTTTTGTTAGGACTCCCAAAAAGAAAAACATATTTGGATAAATGAAAGAAACTAATTTAAGTTCGATGAACAAAACATCTTGCATTCAAATAGGATTCGAGGAAGATCAATCATAATCAGCTTCCACGACTTGAGTCTATGACTTATATTTGGACAAATGAAAGAAACTAATAACATTTTGATACACAAAAATCTTGCATTCAAATAGGATTTGAGGAAGATTAACCGCAGTTAGCTTCCACAACTCGAGTCTATGACTTATATTTGGACAAATAAAAGAAATTTAGAAAGAAAAAAAATCCTTTTTTAATAAAAGATTTTACCTGTAAATGGGATTTAACATGAGCTAAAGTGAGATCTTTCACATCCATAAGCTCAAGAACTGATTTGGGTGTTGCTCCTACAATGAAACATTGTTAATTAAGCTCATAATATATAGATTTTTTTTAGTTTAATTTTTCTTGCACCGCTAATATATAAATAAATTTGCAGTATCAAATTGCCTGAAAGATATATTATATGAAAATAACCGTCATATCAAATCCCACTTTTATTTAAATTTATCGGGTATATGAATTAAATCCCATTTTTATTTAAATTTAACTAGTCATATCAAATCATTACTCTATTTTTCAGGTTATCATATCAGACTTAATTAAACCTGACTATCAACACACAAAATATAAATAAATAGTAAGCATTTATCCGCACTTGATATTTACACTAAGCTCAATATTACTTGACTTGATGTAAACACCTGATGCGAATAAATATTTAACAAATAGCCTACTTTCATGTCCACCCAAGAGGTCAACAGCATGAACAAAACGAGCATGAAGGGTACTTGTCCATCTCATCCTTGGAGCTCTCATACTCCTTTTAGTTGGAAATCTTGAAAAAAATCTTGATCTCACTAGCCCATTTTGATGATGATTATGGGATTGATGAAAGTGGCTATCTGATGAAGAAATAGGGTTACTATTGTAACTATTAAAAGAACTAGGAGAAGATTGTATAGGAAATGTAGTTGAAGGGTTTTGATGATTATTATTGTAAAGTGGAACAACTCCATTTATAGGTCTAAACAAACCAAGATCGTGATGATGATGATGATGAGGGATAAAAGGGCTATTAATGAAATTTGTGTTGTTTTGGAAATATTGGCTAGAAGTGTAATTAGGTTCTTGATGAGTATTAGTAGGTTTTGGTATATTTGATGATAAAGATAGGTCAAAACAAGAAGTGTTATTAGTATTGATATTATGGGTTTTTCTTGATTCCAAAGCTCTTTTCCAAAACCCTAAATCTATATTATTGTTATTATCTTCTTGATGATGAGGAGTAGTATTTGGAGGGCTAATTTGTAAGGATAAGTCTGGTTGTGGTGGGAATAATTCCATGTTTTCTTTTTTGAAATAAGCGCGATAAGCAGAATTAGTAACCTGAAAAATAGACAGATTGTTATGAATGAGTACTCATGTGGTGTTTGTAAGTAGGTTATAAAAAGGACTAGTAGCTTGTTTGAGGAAGATTTGAATTATTCTTTTGGGATGAAAAAAAGTGATGTGTTGATAATATAGAAATTTTTGGGATTTTCTTGAAATGGGGTTTTGATGATGATGAACAAATGAAGGGGAAAATTGAATTGGGGTTTGAGATTGAAAGAGAAATAAAGAAAGAAAGAAGAAATGGCAATAGTTGTATGAAAAGAATTGCTTGTTTCCTTTTGTGTGAAGTATATGTGAGAAAATGACACTTGAGGGGTGGGGGTGGGGTGGGTGAGGCTAGGGGGGGTGTAAGATGAAAAGGAAGAACAAAAAAAAAAAAAAATGAGAAAAAAGAAAAAGGGAAAGTTAGTGAGTTTTGTGACTTTGGTTAATTCCTTTTTACTCTTTTCCACTTTTATACTTTTTGGTTTTTAACCAAAGTATTCTTTTGGTAAAGAAAAGGAACATTTTAGTGTAAGCTTTTTGTGTGTGCATTTGTCCTCATGGATAATGATAATAATAATATATTTAGTATAATTTATAGGTCAAATTTTAAGAGGTTAGAGTTTATATAAATATTTATTTTTAAGTAACTTATGAGGTAGATAAGTTATTTTCGATAATTCGGATTAAGAAAGAAATATATTTAAAAAAAATTGAAAAGAAACAACAGAAGTGAAAATATCGTAACAAGATATTATAGAAATTAGAAAGCTTGATAATTATTTTGGAAAAGAAAGTAAAGAGTAATTACAATAAAATAATACAATAATCAAAGTAAAAGGTAATAGATAGTAGCAATAATAGAAGGACAAAAACTACAGAAAAATATTACGATTATATTTGGAAGGATAAATAAAATAACCTTTTATTGCTTACTAACTTTTTATCATAATCTGTAAAATTGAAAAACTTAATATTATAATCCTATTTTTGTCATTGATGGGTTAATATAGTGACCCCGATATACACTAAAAGAAATATTTTAAATATTTTTATTTTTGTTGAGAGTTTTTTTAATTTTACTTTTACATATGCAATCAATTTTTTCTGTAGGAATAAAAATTTACCCATATCAAATCATACTAATTTATTATAGTTAATTCATAAATTTTAGTCATAAGAATGTCGTATATGAAAACGTATATTGTATATTTGTTAGATCGAGATAAACATCTGATGTGAAATTTAGTAGGTAAAATGACAATAGAAAAAATAGTGAAAAAAATATTTCACCAATATATACCTCATCTTAATTATGTCTAATTTTTACTTTGATGTTTTACGAACTTTCTATTTATAAAAGGTATTTCTCAATAGAAATTTGTTGATGTTTAAAACTAAAGCGATGTTTAAAAATGTATATTCGTATTTTTTAAGCTATAGATTAATTTGAAGTAATTAAAAAAAATAAAGCAAAGATTTTATTTCCCCTTAGTTATCCTTAGAGAGACAAAATAATAAACGTAAACGTAACTAAAAATTATAATTATTGCAATGACTATTTATTTTGTGCTTCTCTAATGGTCCATTATATTTACTAGATTTAAATGAATGGTCCTATTACTGTTTAATTTACAGAGGAAAAAAAATAAGTCTGAATCAATCATTTTCTCCCAACAAAAATAATAAAATTAAATTATTTATATTAATGAATTAGAAATAAAAGAAAAAAATCCTTGAAAGTCAATGAATCTTAATTAGGTGATGTACAAAGGCAGATTTAGAGCGAGTTTTACAGGCTAGTTTTATGTTCAAAATTTATGTTGATAAAAGTCACGTTCATTCAAGATCCGCTGATTTTAGATTTTGAATTTGCAAGTCTCTAAAATGGCATATATCATTTGCAAGTCGAGATAATCAACAATAGGCACATGTCCCTCTCACGAGTGGAGGTCGGGGTGAAAGGAGTTCATTCGCATTTCTTTTGCTAAAAGAATATTATATTATGTAATAAAATAAAATTAACTTTTTTTTTTATGTTAGTATTATTGTATCAAATACTCGTGAGTGAAGCTTATTTTTGGTTATGTTGTAAATGTTCTAGCCAAAATTATTGATACAGATATGAAACTTATTTAGGTTATGTTGTAAATGCTCTGGTTAAAACTATTGATACAGATGTGAAGCTTATTTAGGTTATGTTGTAAATGTTTTGGTTAAAACTATTGATACAGATGTATTTGAGTCGTGTTGTAAATGCCCTTGCTAAAACTATTGACACAGATGCGAAACTTATTTGAGTCATGCTGATGCCCTGACTAAAATTATTGATACAGATGTGAAGCTTAATTGGATCGTGTTGTAAATGCTCTGATCAAAATTATTGATACAGATGCAAAATTTCAGTTTTTGAATTTCAATTAATTATTTTTACTTCTTCAGATATTATTTCACATAGTTCTGAGTATAAACCTCATCAGTCATACTACTATTGATTTGATGACTTGTACAAAATTAAACTTGGCCAACAATAATTACTATTTCAAATAAATAGATTGGTAAAAAAGCAGTATCCATATTCTCAATCAACAAGTCTATATATATGTGTAGAAAAAAAATATGATAGATAATTTAAGATGATAAGTGTGTGTATATATATATAAATTGTTTCTTTTTGCAAATAAATAAGATTGTGAAAAGCATAGATAAGACACCTTTAATTATGCACATAATTCTCCTTCCTTGCTTTATTAACTATTTGAGTCCAGACTTCAATATATAACAATGACTAAAATTCAATTACATATTAAAAAAATTTAATAATTTTAATTTAAATATTTGTATTTATCATAAAAAATGCATTGAGTATATAAATATTAATTCTTAAGAATCACTAATTTAAAAGGATTAGAATCTTAAATATATGAGCTTTAAATCTTGATTTTGCTTTTTAACAATCTTTGTCTTAAAGTTTTAATTTCTACCGCCAAGTAGAAATTTCATAACAGTATCCTAAGTATCACTGAGATCATGATCATCTTCCAATTGCAGAACTAAAAAGTCATTATGTGAGAGATTTTTCTATATTATAGTGAAAATTCTTTAATTATTGACAGACTAATTCCTCTGTCTATATGAAAAATACTTAGCAACATTCAATATTTTAATATTTTACTTAACCATAGTTAACTCGATAAAGATTATATATACAACACATGCATGTCTCGTATTGATTGAATTGATGTAAATAAACATTTTAAATACACATTTACCCTTAACTTTATCAACCTCCCCTCCCCCTCCCCCACCCCACCCCACCCCCGCCGTTTTTTTTCTCCCTCATTTGACGATACATACAAGTGGAAATTTCATAATAGTTTCACCTGTAAAACTCGAAATTATGAGATCATGATTATCTTTCAATTGCAGAACTAAAAAGTTACTATGTATGAGATTTTCCTATATTATAGTGAAAATTCTTTAATCCTGGATAGACTAATTTCTCTGTGTATATTAAAAAATATTTACCAATATTTAATATTTTACATGACCATAATTAATTCGATAAAATTTTTATACACAACACACGTCTCGTCACCCCCCACCCCCATCTCCTTTTTCTCCCTCATTTAACGGATGGTCAAACTCTCAACCAACATCCTTTATGAGGCATCAATATTGAAGCCCTCAAAGTCCAATTTTCAGTAGGCCATACTGTTTGGACCTTTTTTATTTTATTTTTCCCAAATCGGATTAAAAATTATTTTCCTACTGTTCAATTTTAAAAATTAAAAGATAATTTATTATTTTATATTTAATTTATTTTATTACTAAGCACTCTTTATTTTATAATTAAAAGGGTTTTTGAAAGTTTAAACAAATTTTGCAGATTAAAAAAAGTCAAGAGATTAATCAATTTGCACAAAGGGCAAAATAGTAACATTAATCAATTTATTAATGATTTCTTAATTATCATGTAATAGAAAGTGCTCGTATAAAATGGGATGAAAGGAGTACTAATTTTTATCTTAAATTTAATGACACTTATTTTGGATCAATTTTTTTTAATCTAGGTGACACATATTTAGAACGGAGGAAGTAAGGATGATTTGAAAATAATATGTGAGGCGGAAAGTATGTCTTTTTTGTATTTCTCACCCGGTATCTACTACCCACATTGGAACATGATTAAATCTAGATTCACGCTGAAAAGCCCCACATTGAAGGTAAAGCGTTCCCTAACAAGGGGTGACTCTGTACCCAAGGGTATCGAACCCGAGACCTCTGGTTAAGGGAGGAAGAAAGGATGATTTTTTTTGTTTCCCACTTGGTGTCCAGTACCCACATTGGAACTCAACTAAATTCTGATTCGCGCCAGAAAATCCCACATTGAAGGGTAAAGAGCTCCCTAATGAAGGCAGCTTCGTGCTTAAGCGGTCTCAAGACTTAAGGGGACTCAAACTCGAGACCTCGAATTAAGGGAGACGAAAAGTATGTTTTCAATAAATGAATCAATAATTATGTAAAAATCAAACTCAACTTTTGATTCAAAAGAAAATATTAATTTCAATTCCCAAATTTTCTTAAAATCAATTTTTCTTCATAGAAAAATTATAGAATGTAATTACAAGTTGGAATATCTAGAGTTCCCAACAGCACAGGAACAAAGATTAAGAAAAATTAATAAATTAACTTAATTATATATTCAGCAATTTAATAATTAAAAATATTTAACTTAATTAATATCGTGGAAGCGATCAATACGGTTAAAAAAATAATTAGAAGACTGACAACATTGGTTTATGCAGCAAATGGATTAATTATAGTATTAATATTTATACCATATAGTTTATGAATAATTGGGATTAATGTCAACCATTCATCGGTAATGGGAATAATTTCATACTTTTAATATAAAAATAAATATAATATATTTATCAGGTCGAAATAAGGATGTTGAGATGGATATTTGGGATAAAATGGAAGACTGGAAGTTACATTTGTGATGAAAAAAAGATGAGAGAAGCGAGACTGATATGATTCATACATGTGAAAAGGAGAGACACAACATCCTAGTGAGAAGGTGGAAAAGAATGGCAATGGTGGATATAAAGTATAAACAGACATAGAGGTAGCTAAGCGAAAGAAGTATCAGAGGGAGGTGTGACACATTTGCAACTTATCGAGGACATAAATAACGGGATGTGAAGGTCGATGATAAGGTTAAAAAGTTAGTAAATAGTCGAGTGTTGTTTAGTTTTTTAATCAGTGTGTATAACTAACTTTCAATATAACAAACCAAAAATCGTAAGAATTAAGCCTTGCATTATAATTATTGTGTTATTAAATGTTGCATTACTAAATCTATATAAATATTATTATATGTCATGATTCAAGTTTATGATAGGTAATATTCACTTTATAGGTTTAGACTTACATAAATTTGTCTTTCGGATTATATCACATAGAGCTAGAGGTGGAGCTACCATTTGGTCGGCAGTTTCATTCAAATCTTTTTTGGTGAAAAATTATGTTATTTATATGTACTTAAAATAATTTTTTTATGTATATATAATAGATGTCGCAACCCTTTCGACCAATTCGTGTATATAAATCCTCCCCTTTTTCATGCTAATTGTGTAAGACACAAGAAGGAATCTTACATTAATACCGTTATTGTTTCAAGGTATAAAAGCAATAATATTATATTATAAATGTCTTTTTTTTTAATCATAAGATCCGTTTATTCCTCATGAAATTAATTAGAAACATGATTAAAAAAATTATATTTAGAATATACGATAAGTAACAAGTATGTACTCAAATACAAGTGATGTTTTAAATAATATTTAATTATTTTGAAAGAATATATTATCACATGCTTCTTCTTCTCATTTTATATGACACCATTTGAATTATCAATGTTTAAAAAAAATAAGATTTTTAAAATTTCTCATATAAAATTCTTGTATATTTGTGTAATAGTATTTCATTTCGTTAATGCATATTGTGATAATATTGTCCATGATATGTATTGTTTGTTTTTAGGCGTAATAAGTTTCACTTGCGTCATCAGTAAATTCAAAAGTGTCTTTACCATGTGAACTTGTGTAATGTCTTGAAAAAATTCTCACCTTCTTCTTTTATTCAATGAGTAAGCTCATGCTCGACTTTGATGTTATATTTGTCACCATTCAAGCTCATACCATGTATTGTATGCTTTGGCACAACAGACCTTATATATTTGTCTCTTCAGCTACATCATCGTTAAGCCAAAAAGTGTACATATCATGTGAACTTATGTTATATCTTATTAAGCTTTTCGCTTTCATTTCTCGTTCTAATATAAATTTTTTTACAGTATCATGTGTACTCTTCTTTAGAATCTTGTCAGTCTAAAAGCCTGACAATCCTTTTCTTTAACCTCTCCCATCATCAACATCCTGCCCTCTACATGAGATTTTGATTTCTTGAGTTCAATTATCTGTTATATCGCACTCGCACATATATCAGATAATTATTTTCATCAAGATCAATTTAAGCAAATAAAAAAGATTATTTAATATTTTGTTGAATTAAAATTTGAATCTTGACTAGCTTCTCGTAATTTTCAACTCACGTCATTTGACCGACCATTAGATGGTTATTATATATTCGATTTTTGATGTTTTTATATTAAAGTTTATTATGAATTTTCAGAATAAACGCTGACAAGACCCATATATGGTGCAAAAGTTTAGTGAATTAAAGCTTTCTTTAAATTCATTATATTTCTTAAAATTTAAGTTATATAATAAGGAATTGTTTGGAATTAAGGTCACGTGAGAGTTTTAAACATTGAACATTAATGTAAAGATTGTAATATATATTTTTAAAAGAAAAATAAAAGGATGGTATGTCAATGTAATTAAGGTTGTGTTTGGTACGAATGAAAAATATTTTTTTAAAATTAATTAATTAATTTTTTGATACTTAATAAGTAAACCAAAAATAGCATATCAATATTTGTTTATATATAATAGGGGAAATCACATAATTATCTCATATTTAAAAAATATTCACCACTTATAGTAACATAATATTTTTAATCATATACATAACAAATTGATTGAACTGTCCAATATTACTATTAAAATTCGTTCAATTTTCTCCAATCTCTCATTTTGCTATCTTTTGTTATAGATGGTAATAAAAAATATATATATTTGATTTTGGTAAATAAAGGCCACTAGTGATATAGTTCGCTGAGGACCTAGATCCAAAGCGGACAACATCACTAGTGGGTTGGGTACTAGCGGGCCGGAGTGGGTCGTTACGGATAGTATCAGAGTCACTCATGTGTCAGCCTTGTCGATGTAGGTTAGAATTCAACTGAGTGTAGGCAAATCTCGGTGAGGCAAGGCAAAGCTCGGTGCTGAGAATAGGCGAACTCCAAACTCTGGGGCAAACCTCAACGAGGATGTATGTAAAATCCATATTGAGATGAGAAGTCTCACATCGACAAAATACAAGAGAGACGTTGGCGCTGGGTATATAAGTAAATACGCTTTACTTACTAGTGACGTGTTTTAAAGTTGTGAGGGTGTAGGCCCAAAACGAATAATATCACTAGTGGGTTGGATCGTTACAATAAGATTGTTAAGGGGCAGAAGGTCGGGGTCTAGGTTGGTCAACGGGTGGCGTCATGGTGGGAGTATTCGAAAGTGGGGAAGAAATAATGAGAACTTGAAATGCTAATTATGAAGCTTATTTTCGTATTTTTATCAGAAGTGTTATTTTTCTATTAAAATAATATTTTGATCAATCAAATATGAAAAAAATTAAATTATTTTTTTTTACCAAACACACTCTAAATTAACCAAAAGTGTAAATCACAAAAATGAAGTCACGTGAGAGTGGAATATTTTGAGCAATAAAAGGGGGTGGGATGTTAGTGTAATTAATAGTTAACCAAAAACTTGATTATTTAATCATACAATTTGCTTTTCAAGTTGGCTAATCTTAATTTTTAATTTTTAGTGATCGAACTTATGTCTTGGAAGCATAAATTCTTTAAAAGCATGAGACATAACTTATAAAATACTATATAATGTAAAAATATAAAAATATGTTTTGTAAAAAAAATTACGATAAATGTTAAAGACAAATCAAAATAATACCAAAACTGCAAATGACCCAAAATTAACGTAAATCACTAAGACTTTCAGTCGTTTACTTTAACTAATTGCTAGATCGCTCTTCCTTTATTTATCCTCCAAATAAGTAGACCCTTCATCTTTTCAATTTTTATATATTTGTAAGACGCAAAATTATGCAGACTCTCTAAATGCTCTAAATCATCCAGCATAATGTCTTTATCTTCGTCTTCATCTTAATTCAAAAAATTTGGATAGTAATTAAATCATAAGAAAAAATATTTTATTTTATTTTTTTAGAAAAAAAATTTAACAACTCATCTTTAGATAAGAAGTCCCACATCGACAAAACACAAGAGAGATGCTTGATATATAAGTAAACAAGTCTTACTTACTAGTGACACATTTTAAAATCGTGCGGTCCTAGGCCCAAAATAGATAATATCACTAGCGAGTTGGGTCGTTACTGATGGTATCAGAGTCACTCATATGTCAGTCTTGTCAGTCTAGATTAGAATTCAAAGCAAACAACTCTTACCTACTTGTGACGCATCTTAAAGTCGTGCAGGCTCAGGCCTAGGTCCAAAACAGACAATATCACTAACGGAATAGATCGTTATAAAAAAAATTGATTTATGGACAATAAAGTAAGATGTCATTATCTTAAGCTGACTAGGCTTGTCATTAATTTTAATAATAATAAATAAACAAATGGGTCAACATGTTCATTTAGTGGCTTTACTTTTTAGCCACAAAATGGCAGTAAAATTTAAATATATGGACCCAATTTCAAGAATTAATGCTAGTACCATAGTATTTTAATTGATGAAGTCTAAATAAAATGTCACTATTTTTTGTTCTTTCATGTTCACACTCATTGTCCAATCATATGGTATATAATAGCAAGGAGTTGTCAAAGAATATTGTGTGATGAAATAGGCAAATGAATGGGTTTTCTCATTAATTTTTCAAAAAGTTTTTATATAGATTTGTCCATCTATTTCGAACGAATTTCAATCATGTCGATAAAAATTTATGTGTGATATACATAAGTGATATCTAACGAATGTGTTTTTCAATCACTTTTCAAGTCTTATTTTCACCCCTAATTGAAATCGACTTGAAAAATGTCATCACGTATGTATATCGTGAATATTAATGAATACAACGCACATATTTATAGTTAGTGTTTTAAAATGCCAATGAACTTAAATTTATGTAATGTTCAAAGGATGAAAGACTATTTTATGCCATGTAGAATTTATCATGAATTGAAACATTAATAAGTCGCTCGATCAGAGTTTAATACATCAGATGTTAATCATGTGCTGATTCAAAATGTAATTATAATATCGTTATATAGACACATTTTTAATTTACTATAGGATAATTTATGTTTTTATGTGTGCGCACTCAAAATCTTCATATATATTCTCGATCCTTCCTTTTACTAAGTCTTCTTGGCTGGAATCATAAACGATTTATCTCCTATTTCATGATCTTTTCTATAGGTAGAATTACGATGAGCGAGATCAAAATCATATTAATAGGCCGACAATTTTCTGGATAGATCGAACTATTGGAAGTTCTTTTATTTAAAAAAATAAATTAATCATATGAATTGAATGATCAAACTTTAAAAAGAACATTGAGTTATAACCTTATACTTAGCCTTTTAAGTTGCAACACATTTTCAAAAGGACTTATGGTTACCTCACAAAGTGGATATCTTTATTGTGAGATCAAATCCAATTTCAGAAAATATTCTGATTTTTATTCCTTTTATTTCACATGTAGGGTGTGTTTGATAAATAGGAAAGAAAAAATGTTTTTAGAAAGATGAGTGAGTTCATTATTTGTGTGTGTTTGGTACGTAAATAAATAATATTAATTTAAAAATAATTATATATAATTTACACAAATATTATCAGAGGTGGGGTGGGGTGATGGTGATGGAGGCCACGAGAATAGAGGTGAAGCTGGGGTTATTGAAGGATGGAAAGAACGCAATTAATATTATAAAATTCAACTTCAACTTGTTACAATTTTCTGAAATATAACTTGGAAGTTGAGTTTTAAAATTTTCTCAAATTTGAAAAAACTCCAAATAGCTATCTTCACATTTTTCACTCATATTCATTTACAAAAATCAATTTTACTTAGGAATTTCAAAAAGGTGAAAAAGGAAAAGGGATGTCAAGAATTGACAAGTTGAAAAGATGTTGTAAATGTAGTGATAAGGTTTTTACAAAATAATTGCAAAATAATTAAATAGATAAGAAAGGAATATTTTCTCATTGACACATATTCTTGACTTACTTTATCATCATGCATGTCATGTGTTTTATAATCTTCTTAGTTTTGTGAGATCCCATTTATATTGGCTTGTTCAAATTTACTTGACACAATTTGAATTTTAAGAGTTAAATAATGAAATTTTGATTGTAAATTTGGATATAAAATTTTAAATTTATGGAAATAAAAAAAATTATATACTATTTAAAGTCTGCATAAAGAGAGTGATCGATATTTTAAGAAATTTAAATGATATTTTTAAAAAAATTAGGATAAAATATAAATTGCTTTGAATCACGAAATATGAAAGATGTCACATAAATTAAAATAGGGAGATCTGGCTAAGTAAATATGATTGATTATGTAAAAATTCTTCTAGTTTTAACTAATGATCGTAGATACTTGAACTTCGAGAAAGATATTTTGAAAAAAGGATGAAACTTTTACAAGTAATCAGAATCTAAAATGAATGTATAACACCAAATTAAAAAATTTTGTTCCCCAACATATAACACATGGAAAAGAGCAATAGGATGAGATACATAAAGTCCATTTCTTTGCATTATATTCTATGGTTCCAATGCCTTTGTGGTGACTAGGAAAAATTCCTATCAAATTAAAATAGTCAAAAATAAACTCTATGAAGAATAAGTAACATAAATCCTCATTAAATATTCCTTATTCTACTTGAGGATTTGAAAATCTTCCCAAGAAAGAATGATGTAAACTGATCCTTTCCTAACATGCAAAAAAGAAATTCTATCAAAGAAGACTTGACCATATATGAAAGGGAGCCTTCGAGCAATAAAAGATTGCCTTTAATTCGTACGATTTACAAGTTTACAGGTGTGAGTCGTGGAAACAGTCATAAAAGATTGTCTTCATCAATTTGTATGACTTATAGATTCACAGGTGTGGGTCGTGGAAACAGTCACTAGCGTTTATATTAGAATAGACTATCTATATCGCTATGACTCTTTCATAAATCTTACTTGATCTCAAAATGCTTTGTGTACAATATTGTTCGATAAATAAAAAAAAATAAAAGTTAGGAACATTTTCCTCAATCATACCCACAAAACATGACTTAAAGTAGTAAGCTTCCACCCTTTCTTTATTAAGTCCTTTTATTTGACTTTAGTTTAGGAATAGGAACCTTTTATAATAAGACTAGCAAAAAGCCCCAATAAGTTGGGGACACATTGAATCTTTCTAAAGACTTTAAGAAGTGAACCTCATAGAAAATGTCCTATATATATTCCTTATCATTGCCCAATATATATATATATAAAGTCTATGAGTAATTTCATAAAAGACCTTAGAATAAAACATCAATACACATTCATATCATAAATAAATTATATCTTCATACAAAATAGATTAACTAAATTAAGAACTTCGAACTAATAAAGAACACGAAGAATCAATTCAAAAATCGATTTCAATTTTATTGTGGGATAACAAAACTTGTGAATACAAAAAATTATGACTAAATTCACCACCACCACTCACACACTGAAGACTAATAGTTATTTACTTGTGATTTATAATGTAACATCACACCACTTTCTTGAAATGCCGATGTAATATTATTTTATAATATATTACTTGTATACAAAAAATTTTCTTTCATTAATAAAATTATTTATTTAGCATATAATATTCGAACTAAAATCCTCGATTAATACATGGAGGCCTTACATTTGCTAAATCAAGAAGAGGAATGTGATCCGCTTCTGATACCACGTAAAGAAAACTGAACCTTAAATGTAATTTAATCCAAAAATTCGCTCATCAATTTACGAGTCGTCTAAGATCAAGTACAAAGACAAAATGTGCAATAGAAATTGCTACTTATTTTGGACCCAAAAAATATATTTTTTAAAGGTTGCCTGAAAGGAAAAAAAATTTTTTTTTTAATTTTTCATTCGTTGTTGGATATTTATTTTGGAATTTAATTTATTGATATTCGCTCTAAAAGGTCTCTTCTTTGGGGTAACACGCTTTCATCCAAAGGGAACTCCATATCAGGACTCAATAGCTAGACCTCCTCCATATCATGACTTAATAGCTAGACCTCTGATCAAGAACGAAGAATCACTTAAAATAATATTAAAAATATACATACATATAAAAGAAAAATTATTCACTTTTTATCTAAAATATTTTAGAATTTAGAATTAAACAACTCAAATTTTTATATTCACAATAAGTTTTACAACAAAATTCATGATAATATAGTGCATATAAATGGCTACCATCTCATAAACTAGAATTGGTCCTTTCTTTTATAAATAATAAATATTTCCATATGAAATATGGATAGCACTTGCAGTGTCCACAGTATCTATTTACAGAATGTTTCGTAAAAATTTGCGATCGTCTAATGATGTTATGATGTGATGTCACTTTCTGGAGACAAGAAAAGTTTTTTTGATTTCTACAAAAAAAGTTGTTAATTTCTACGATAGAAAATAGGAGATTTTCAGGAGGAAATACATTACTTCTATAGATTATGTTGAGAATTTTGTGCTATATCAATGTATACAACTAATTAAGGTTAATCTGTGAGAAGAAGTTTTTATCATAATTTTATTATTATGACTCAGAAAATCATTTTATAACTATAATAGACTTGATCCTATAAAAAAAATCATAAAAATAGTCTCATAGCTGGTACGCTTTAATAATCACAAAAACAATTCTCATGGTTAGTGTGCGGAAAAGACCTAAAGAAGAAAAAACAAAAGAATGTAGCTAATATTATTTATAATATACCATTTGTATATGAAAATTTTCCTTTCATTAATAAAATTATTATTTAGCCTATAATATTTGAATTAATATCCTCGATGTAATACAACTTGGAGGCTTTACATTTTTTGAATTAAGAAGAGGGATGTGATTTTGCTTCTGATACTATGTAAAGAAAAATGAACCATTAACGTAATTTAATTCAAAAATTAGTTCAGCAATAAAAATTGTCTAAGATGAAGCACAGATCAAAGACAACTCCACCTTTCCCCTTAGCTAACGAATGTGGAACACTTAACAATTCAATATGGTTCAGCCTAATAGAAATTGCTACTTCATTATTCTGAACATAAGAAAAAGAAAAACATCTTTTCCAAATTTGCCGAAAATGAAAATAGTTATTCTTGTTCAATTAAAGTTACTACCATTTTTAGCCTCAATGAGAAAAATTTTTCAAGAGTTACACAAATTTTATACTCCCTCCGCTCCGTTTTACATTGTCACCTTTTGAGATGACACTTGCATTAAGAAAAAAGGTGAGTTTACCATTTTGCCCTTATTTAATAGTAATTGTCTTTTAAATTCTTTTAGTTGGTCGAAGAGTATATATTTTCAAATCATTAACTATCAAATGCAAAATAGGAAGAAGGATGTAATTTATGCATTGATATTGTGAAATGACATATATTAAGGACCATACATTTATAGTAAGGATGACATATAAAAGAGAATGGAAGGAGTACTGTTAAGAGCTAATTACATCCTATTTCTACTCTTTTTCAATAACAATAACAATAACAATATACCCAATGGAATCCCACAAGTGCGGTCTGGAAAAGGTACGATGTACGCAGATCTTACCACTATCTCATAGAGATAGAGAGTCTGTTTCCCGAAAAACCTCGTCTCAAAAATCAAGCCCCATAAGTAAAAGATACTAGATAAGGAAATAAAGGAAAAGAAAGAAGAAAAGGGAAACGACTAATAAAGAAAGACAAATGATAGTGTGTAAATACGATAAAAGTAACAAATATAAGACGGATAACGACAACACAGGATATAAAGACATCCCTACTCTTTTTCAAATTAGAAAATTTTCTTAAATTTGGTGAAATCCAAATATATCACGTAAAGTGATATATCCTGATACAAAATTCTTTCACCAAATACATCACTTATCTGATCAATAAACTGATTGTATCTGATGTCCCGATACATGGCGTACAGTGATGTATCAAAAAATAAGAGAAAAAAAGGAGAATAGAAATTTTTATAATTTTTTCAAATGATAAAAAAATTTAAGAATATGTAAAATAAGATATGTATTTAGAGAATCGTCATAGGTTCTTTGGGCTCGAAATGATCTTCGGTGCTCATTAGGTCCAACAACTTCGTGGAGATCTTGTTTTGGCATTGGTGGCATATATTATGTTCTTTTCCAGCACCTGAGCCCAACTTAAATCCAAACGATAGTGAGGATTACTCAAAATCCATATGTGCAGATCACCAGTTCCATTTCTTAACTAAAGTGACTCCAACCACTCTCATCGAGGAGGGTTCTAATACATAGATGATGATAATTCACGTGGGAAGATGGAAGAGCTAACAGTTAATGGTGTAACCTAGTTCGAACCTCCTCCTCTTCATCCTCAACGTCGTGCAGTACCCAAGTTGTATCTGGTTCACATTCGTGAGCCTGTAGTTCCCTCGTGATCTTATCCAAGAACATGTTAATTTGAGGATGTGAAGTATCTCCGGCTACAAAGTCATATACAACATTTTCCACCTCGATTGAACTGCATCCAGGCGTTTTACGCACACCCCTATCGTTCATCAACATCCTGCATTGATCAACTTCACACCATCGGTTTAAAGATGCGTAGAGGTTGGACAAGAAGACGTAGTTTCCTCCATCGTGTGGATCCAGACTTAGAAGATTCTCCGTCACCAGTTCCCCTAGTTTTGCATCCTTATGCTTGTGACAGGCGCGGAGCAGACCACCCCAGACAACTGCATTGGGCTTCATTGGCATGCTCTTTATCAGTTCTAGTGCTTCTTCAATGCATCCTGATCGACCTAAAAGGTCGACCATGCAGCCGTAATGTTCAATCCCAGGCTCAACGCCATAGGCGTTCTTCATCTGGGAGAAGTAACTTCTCCCAACGGAGACTAATCCAGCATGGCTACACGAAGATAGAAGCCCAATGAAAGTCACACCGTCTGGTTTTATCCCCTTTTCTCCCATTGCAGTGAAAGCATCTACAGCTTCCTTGCCATATCCATGCATTCCTAGCCCAACAATGATGGAATTCCAGCAAAAGATGTTTCTATCAGACAGGCCATGGAAGACTTGCATAGCAGCTACTACATTCCCACATTTGAAGTACATATCTATAAGCGCGTTACCCAAGACAAAATCGATCTTGATTTTCATCCTGTGAATATAACCATGAATCCATTCACCCATGTCTAAAGCTCCTAAATGAGCACAAGCAGAAAGCAAACTAACCATTGTCACTTCAGTTGGCTTCATTTCTTCCCTTAGCATACACTTGAACAAATTTATCGCTCTAACGAATTCACTGCATTGAACATACCCTGCAATCATCGTATTCCAAGTCACGACGTTTTTCATGAACCCCATCTGTACGAACAGTTCCTCCGCCTTGAACATTTGGTCCAACTTGCAATATCCATGGATCATCGCGTTCCACGAGACCACATCTTTCATCGGATGCTGATCAAAGATTAATCGAGCTTTATCTACGTCACTCGATTTGCAGTAGCAGGTAATCAACGAATTCCAAGAAGCCGAATCTCTCTGAGGCATATTTTCAAACAGCTGCTCTGCCTCCTTGACACAACCAAATCTACTAAAAGCTGAAATCATAGCATTACTGGCGACATCATCTCTCTCAGGCATTTCCGCAAACACTTTCTGTGCAGACCCCAAATCCCCAACTTTTGCATAAAAATCAAGCAACCCAGTTAGCAAAATTACATCAAATTCAAAACCCATTTTCACAATCTGGGAATGAAACGATTTCCCCAAATGGGCTCCGTTACGATTTGCACAATAACGCAAAATCAAAGAAAAGGTGACACTGTCTGGAAAGCAGCAGCTGTTACAGCTAATCATCAATCCTCTGTACAAATCCAAAAGTTCCTCAATGTTTTCATGTTGTAAAGATGCACTAATCATTGAATTCCATAACGATGATGGTTTATTGTGTCTGGGAAAACTCTGCAAAATGAGTTCCTTTTTGTGACGGTAATAAGCCGAAGAAAGGAAGATAGTGAGAAGTGGTTTGTGATTGAATCCTCCATTAGTGAGGATTTGTGCATGGAGTTGTTTGAAAGATAAATGCAGAGATTTCATGAACTTGAACAGAAACAAACTGTATATATTCTCCGGTTCAATGAAGTAGTTTTAAATAACATACGTAAATTGTTAAATTACAGAATAAAGGGAGGGAGTCCAAGCAGAATCCCCAAGTAGTTGATGATATTTGGATTTCGAAACCAAAACATGTTTTATTTCCAAAAGAATCAAACCAGTAATATCTCTTTTGGTTTTCCTTCGATACCCAAACTGGAGCCTGAGGTTAACCCAAGTCAATACCCCTACTCAACATTATTATTCGTTACGAACCAAGTTCATCCACAAAAACAATAGAACACTGATGAATTACAGCAAAAGACAGGTATACCTCCAAATACAAAACAGATGTGTACTTAAGATTGCACATACCCACAATTCTTAATACATTGTCAGAACTGTTACTAGAATACTAGCAAGCAAATTCAGCATGAACTGTGTATAACAAGCTTTATGCATAAGAGCTACTTGCCAGATATACAAGACATTGTAACCTGGAAAGCTGCAACTCCGTAGCATCCAAGTGAAAAGTACTAAACCGTCGTCACGTTGGAAAAAGCAATACATACGTCGACTAATAACTTTCTATAGGCAAGTAAAAACAGTTATTCATAGAAGCAGCAAAACTAAAACCAACGCCGTCACTCCAGGCACACACTCCCCTGTTCTTGCCTTACGGTGACCACTTCCATTGATTTAGGCAGTACCTGTCACAGAAAAATTTTAAAACTACATTCTCGGTGTAGTCCCACACAAGTGGGGATCAGACAAAAAATAGAAAGAAAACACATCGAAACAAGTAACTTCAGTTGCATGTGCAGCTCCTTGAGCAATTCTCTCATCAGTTGAGACAAACATGCATAGTTGCATAAACATGAAACGTATAATTCTTTCGACATTACGCACAGCATATAACTGAAATATGCACCACTATTAGGCATTTCACATGTTGGTTTGGGCCCTTGTCCACATACAGTACAGGCAATTTGGGCCCTTGTCCACATACAGTACAGGCAACTACTCATCATATACCAGGATATAAAAGGGTTTATTCATAGATATATCTTGTAGTAGTGATTACAATAAAATATACAATAACAGAAGAATATTCAGCTACAATCCCCACCATTTATCTTCAAACACCTTTTACCAAGCCAGAACCACTAGTACACATTTGAAAGAACAAATTCACCAATAAATTATTACTCCATCTGTACCTATAAATATTGCCATGTTTGACTTCTCCTCGGTTTAGTTCTCAAGACTTTATTAGGAAAGGTAGCAATCCAATAAAATGACAAAAGAATGACAGTAACACAACACAAGAATAATAGGCACGGTGTATGGAGGAGAAATAATAGGGCATTCTGTCATAAGGTCCCAGAACATTTACATCGAAATTGTCAAAAGAGGAGGAGTTCCATTTTGGCATGATGTGGGGATTGAACATCCAGTACAAAACCAATTCCCTTCTTGTTCAAACCTATTGCAGGATATAAACAACGCTGGCACACAGGGCAGAGAAGGCAATGGTCGGAACTTAAAATTTTGAATGTACTACAATTATAGGGAGTGCTTAGATTTGCATAAATGCTTCGGTATCCTATGCTCTTTCCAAGAACTAAATGAATTAAGGTAAAGTTGAATGGTGAGGGAAGAAGTACGGAAGGAGCAAATGTTGTTTTTATTGGAAAGAGGTGAAGAATTCTAAAATTCCAACAAAAGCTGTGTTTTGGATGGCTGGTAATCAGAGAGGTGTGCTTAACTCGAGACAATTTACCAAAGAGAGCCTTTCAATCTTCAGTCAACAGACGTTATACCAAGAGAGTCTGAATCCAGCAATTCGGCAGATATTTCTGAATCTTTTGGTTCTAAAATGGACATTTTCAGTCAAGGTTAGCTGCAGATCTCCAATGGACTACCTAAAGGATAGAAAAGAGTCCAAAACATCATACCCGTTTGTATCTGGCGGTGTATACGGCAGAAGAATCAACACAGATGCTAAAATGGCCACAACTCCATATTGAAAATTATATTATTGTATACCATTGATATATTTTTCATGGAAACTGGAATGGGCAAATGTTGAGCCCTTGCTATAGTTAGAATCTTTTATGCAGCATAGTTGGTGCTCGTCCCTTTATGTTACTAGCTCTTCTTCGCTATCAGTAGTACTTGCCACTTACCAAAAAATTGGAAGAGAGAGAATAATGTTACAGAGCACCAATAAGAGTTCCATAGATTTAGATAAAGGACCAGGCATGCACAGAAAATGGACATTAGCCACAACTCAACTCACAGGAGCGAGCTCGTCAGGTGCAGAATGTCCAAGACAAATAAGGGGAAAGCATTCCATTCCCTCAACCAATGAGGGACACTTAAACATCACACCTGTCCACACTTACTATTACATTTTCAAGTAACTATACCCCTGTGGAAGCAGGCCCTGAACTAGTTCATAATACATTGGGTCATGCCGAGGATAGTTAAGGCGGAATGTAAAGAGAGGGTCAAGACGCAAGGCAGGGTATATAGTCCCACTATCAATTATGTAGGTCGTTTGGATGGAGAGGAATAGGAGAGCATTTCAAGAGGAGGAGAATGATTTTGTACATGTGAGCAGTAGCCTCCATCTCTAGTGCTCTTCCTTTTTTTTTGGATGTACCCATGAAGCACTTGTTTGTATAGATAATTGGTAGCCCTTGAGCGATCCATATATTGGTCTAGGTTGCTCTAATTTATGGTATACAAGTACTTGTATATGGGGATTTCCCTTGCCTTAATAAAACTATTTAACTTACAAAAAACAAGAGGCAATAATAAAGCCCACACCAAACCTAGGATTTTGTGGAAGCTGGTTAAAACTGGGAATAGAATCCTCGACATCAACCGATATTAGACATTGGTGTGAAACAGTATAACATGGAGGCCTTAACATTTGCAAAACCAAGAAGAGGGATAGATCCACCCCCGATACCACGCAAAGAAAATGGAGCTCAAGCATAGACAAACCCAAAAGCTAGCTCGTAATTAAGGATTGTTCAACTACACAGACAACACCACCATCTTCCCTCAACAAAAGCAGACACAATTTGGAAAGACAAAATGTGCAATCTACATTACTACTAGTTTGGACCCAAAGAAAGAACATTTTATCAAAGATTGTGTTGAAGCTTGTCTCTGACCAAAATGTAACTCAACAATTGGAAATCAACATCGAGAAACTCTTAAGACAGATGGGGTGTTATATTATGAATGAAGCATCAACAAGCTAGCTCAGTAACGCCTGTTTTTTAGAAAAAAGCAACGAGCAGCATACCTGGCACTGAAGACTAGTTATAGTGGACCTCAGCAAAGTATCCCCTACGATCAACCTCAACTTTCTGACAAATTCATCTCTATTTATCTTCTTGCACTGCCATTGCCAGAATACACAAGAGTCATGAAACAAAGTGAATAAAAATATCAAACTTAACAATGCAGGCTAACCAGCTACCATCACTTTTTTCTAAGAAACATGGCCTTTATCAGATACAATCATATATACCTTGAATAACTCATAATTGGTACAAACAAGGTTCATATCCTCTTGACGCACTTTCCTTGATATTGCTGCAAACAACATGGGGAATGGCATCCAAGGGGACTTCGGAGTCCTTGCAGCCTTTTTTGAGGCCAACCCCAGTGAATTCTGA
>JAABOM020000103.1:283981-305852 GCA_011800125.2 Solanum clarkiae
TTTAGTGTGTTGTAAATTTAGTTTCTTAAGGCTGAGCGTGCTACCGTGCAGAACTGAGTCAGAATTTTCACTAAGAGAATTCAAAATATAAAGAAGTAAACATACGAAGAAGCCAAGTGGATTCAATAGCTAGTATTAGTACATAAAAAGATCACTTTTGACCTTGTATATCCAGTGTAATTTTCCGATGAATGGGGTTTGGGTGAACCCCATAGCTCTGCCCTTATTAACGTGTTTGACAGACAAGATCCAACTATTCTGCCTTTACCAACTACATTTGCATACTCATATGCTCTAGGTTGATTGTCCATTGATAATTGTCACTTATTAGGTCTGCGATCGTTTACCTAACAGTAGGATTGAACGATTTTAATGTCCAATTTGTTCATGGTGCTTATATCTTGAAATATACATATTTATATGGTGGGATATGTTTATCTTTTTCTTTTTGCTGTTATTTTCTAGATGTTTGAGAAACTGTTATGACATGTCTTTCATTTTACAGGCTTTTGATTTTAATACGTGTCGTTGTACTTGGATTATTTCTTCAATGGAGGATCAGCCATCCCAACAATGATGCTATATGGCTCTGGTATATGTCCATAATCTGTGAGATTTGGTTTGCGATTTCATGGCTGCTTGATCAGCTTCCAAAGCTATGTCCAGTCAATCGTGCTACCGATCTTACTGTCTTGAAAGAAAAGTTTGAAACTCCAACCTCAACCAATCCCACTGGAAAATCTGATCTTCCAGGAATGGATGTATTTGTTTCTACAGCAGATCCAGAGAAAGAGCCGCCACTCGTTACAGCAAACACTATACTTTCTATTCTTGCTGCTGATTACCCTGTCGAAAAACTTTCTTGCTATGTCTCTGATGATGGGGGTGCTCTTTTGACTTTTGAAGCAATGGCAGAAGCTGCAAGTTTTGCCAACATTTGGGTCCCGTTTTGTCGTAAACATGATATTGAACCGAGGAACCCGGAGAGTTACTTCAGCTTGAAGAAAGATCCTTATAAGAACAAAGTACGTCAAGATTTCGTTAAGGATCGTAGACGTGTGAAGCGTGAATATGATGAATTTAAGGTTCGAATCAATGGCCTTCCTGATTCTATCCGTCGACGTTCTGATGCCTACAATGCTCGAGAGGAAATTAAGGCCTTGAAGCTTCAGAGAGAGAGAGCTGGAGATGAACCTTTGGAACCTATCAAAATAACTAAGGCCACTTGGATGGCAGATGGAACTCACTGGCCTGGAACTTGGATGGTAGCTTCTCCCGAACACTCTCGGGGTGATCATGCAGGAATCATACAGGTATTGATCATGCTTGTGCATCTAATAGTTGCTGCATCTAGAGGGGCGGAGCCAGGATTTTTTGTTTATTCGATTCTAGATCAATACAAATACAAAAGTTCGAGCTGAAGCTACTGGGTTCTGCCAAACCTGTAGCTAAAGGGGTTGCCTCATATGTTGCTCTGACTCTTCAAAAGTATCAGCGGATGCATGTCGGATTCTCCGGAAGTAGTGTATTTTTGGAGAATCGACACTGGTACGACATTGAAAATGAAGAGTCCCCGCAACTTAGGCTGCCTCACCCCTGGTTGCATCCCACCTTTTTTATAGTTTTTTTTGGTGGATCGTCAATTTTGTTGCCTGAATGTTTTTTACTCTTAGTTATTAGATTGCTTTTATATTTTGCTTCAATATGAACTGTAGGTGATGTTAAAACCTCCAAGTGAAGAACCCTTGCATGGTGCGACAGCTGATGGCAGTATGATTGATTTTACAGAAGTTGATATTCGGCTTCCCATGCTGGTGTATGTTTCTCGTGAGAAACGTCCTGGCTATGATCACAACAAGAAGGCTGGTGCTATGAATGCATTGGTCCGAGCGTCAGCTGTAATGTCCAATGGCCCTTTTATTCTAAACCTTGACTGTGATCACTACATCTACAACTCAGAGGCAATAAGAGAGGGCATGTGTTTTATGATGGACCGTGGTGGGGATCGTATTTGTTATGTCCAGTTTCCTCAGCGGTTTGAGGGGATTGATCCCTCTGACCGCTATGCAAATCACAATACTGTTTTCTTTGATGTGAATATGCGTGCACTGGACGGACTTCAAGGTCCTTTTTATGTGGGCACTGGTTGTCTGTTTCGCCGGACTGCTCTATATGGTTTTGATCCCCCACGAGCAAAGGACCGCCACCCTGGTTGCTGCAGTTGTTGCTTTGGGAGGGGTAAGAGTAAGGCCATTGTTGCTGACGAAACGAGGGGACTTAGAATGGGAGATATTGATGATGAGGAAATGGATCTTGCTTTGTTTCCTAAAAGATTTGGAAACTCTAGAGTCCTCATTGATTCAATCCCAGTGGCTGAATTCCAAGGTAGACCGCTCGCTGATCACCCTGCTGTAAAGTATGGACGACCTCCCGGTGCACTAACTATTCCAAGAGAACTTCTTGATGCTTCCACTGTTGCTGAAGCAGTCAGTGTTATATCGTGTTGGTACGAAGACAAAACTGAATGGGGCAATCGAGTTGGATGGATTTACGGATCTGTTACTGAAGATGTGGTAACAGGATACAGGATGCATAATAGAGGTTGGAAATCGATATACTGTGTGACAAAAAGAGATGCATTCCGGGGCACTGCACCAATCAATCTGACTGATAGGCTTCACCAAGTCCTACGATGGGCTACTGGTTCCGTTGAGATCTTCTTCTCACGCAATAACGCCTTTCTTGCTAGTCCAAAGATGAAGATTTTACAACGGATTGCTTACCTCAACGTTGGCATTTACCCGTTCACTTCAATATTCCTGATTGTCTACTGCTTCCTCCCAGCACTCTCACTTTTCTCCGGCCAATTCATTGTTCAGAGCCTCAACGTCACATTTCTCGTGTACCTCCTTGTCATCTCATTAACTCTCTGCATGCTTGCTTTGCTCGAGATCAAGTGGTCTGGCATTGCTTTGGAAGAATGGTGGCGTAATGAGCAGTTTTGGTTAATCGGAGGCACGAGTGCACATCTTGCTGCTGTGCTTCAAGGTCTACTAAAAGTGGTTGCTGGCATTGAAATTTCCTTCACTCTGACATCAAAATCATCCGGTGATGAAAATGACGATGAATTTGCTGATCTCTACGTCATCAAATGGACATCATTGATGATTCCACCTATTACAATCATGATGGTTAACTTAGTCGCGATAGCAGTTGGCTTCAGCAGGACTATATACAGCACAATACCACAATGGAGCCGTTTGTTAGGAGGCGTTTTCTTCAGCTTTTGGGTGTTGGCTCATCTCTATCCTTTCGCAAAAGGACTCATGGGACGACGAGGAAGAACACCAACCATCGTGTTCGTCTGGTCCGGGCTCATTGCCATTACCATTTCCTTGCTGTGGGTTGCAATTAACCCCCCTCCAGGTAACACTCAAATTGGAGGTTCATTTCAGTTCCCTTAAAAGCCAAGCCGTACATATGACTCGAATGCGGTTTTCTGCATATATATCTATGAGATCGACTATGGAATTCTGTTTACTTAACTGGACTTGATCCACAATCAAGTCAAGATATTTTTTGATATGTGAAGAATAACACATTCTTATACACATTCTTTGTAATCAGAACCTCAAAAATACAGTAGTGAAATTGATTTCTTTTTAATTATCATCTGTATCCTTTTTGTTGTTTATTTTGATGTTTTTCAGATCGTGACTGAATGTGAAATGCTTTGTGAATCGAGTTATTGCTTTTTTTTTAATCAACAACTTTGGCATGTTTAGAATTCCATCCCTTTTTTTTGACTGAGCAAAATGTTATCATCAAGTGAGATTTTTTTTTATAAGATAAATAATTTTATTAATGTGGAAAAAACATTAAGACAAATATTTTTATGGTTAAGGTTATTTAATGTCTTTCTTTATTAACGTGCAAAAATCTTTAAAAAGATAAGTAATAATATTGGGGTAAATATTGAAAAATTTTGGAAATCGAGTAGACTCTTGTAACTTGAGGCGTGCATATGTCATTGATATTCATCACCCCAGATTCAACAAATTCTTCCAGTAATAAATTAGAAATCAGAAACTGAGAGAAATTATAAAGATTTATAATAAACAAAATCCAAACATGCAAGGAAATTGAGAAAAAGAGTTTGATTTTGTTTTAATGAGAATTAATGTCATTAACAACATTTGACCAAATGGTAAGAGCAAATTGCAAATCTTTAGCATTAAAATTATGGAGTAGGAAATGGTGCCATTAAGGCAATAAAATATATATTCAAATAAATCATTTATATATTGCCATTTAAAACTAATAAAATACATAATTAAATTCACATAAGAAATACCCCAACCACATAGTTTAAACAATAAACTAATAAAATGTGAATAATTTAAGAGGGATTTTGAGGAATAAACTCATTTTGTTATAACTCATTTCAAATGTATAGTGCAATCAAATTTCTACTTTGATTTGCCCAAACTTTTTACTTAGGTAAGATTTGAAGTTTCAAATAATTATTTGGGATCATTAGAATGTCATTATCAATGAACAACTTCCCACCTAGATGAAAAAACAAGTACCATATATGTTTTATATGCAAACATCATGTCCAATGAAATTTCACTAGCGGAATCTAAAGAGAATTGTGTGTATGTAAATTTACCCTTATCTTGTAAAGATAGAAAGACTGTTTCTGATACACCACTGACTCAAATAAAACATAGCAAAACAGGTTAAAAGAGAAACTACAAACAAGGAAACAAATATAAAGAAGAAAAGAAACAGTCCTCAAACAACAATATATCTAAGTGAAATTCCACAAGTGAGATCTGAAAAGAGTGGAGTATATGCAAAACTTACCATTATCTCGTGGAGATAGAGATATCATTTCCATAGGACCCTCGACTCAAATATATCAACCCAAGTTAAAAATCATCAAAAAGCAATGTCAATCGTAAAGAAAAAGTAACGAAATAATTGAACAACAACAACAATACAACTATATTAGCACGACAAATGAATGAGCCCGCTATGAGTCCACATTTCTTCATTTAAGCTCATTTCATATCATCATCATCACCATGCTAAATAAATTGTATCAATACTTGTTAATATTGTTGGACCTAATGAGAGAACAAAGTCAAATACACAACCAAAATCCATAATAATTGTACAAAAACATCTACGGAGCATAGCAGATAAACTTTCTTCACTCCTGTCACCTTCCTCAATATTAGTAAATTCAAATTTGAGAAAAATTAGGAACAGCTCCCTGCTGGAAACAAACTAACGACGATCACATTCTCTACATATCATCCATGTTTCTCGACCATAAAAGATTGGCCCGACAGAGAAAAGATGGACAACGCTGGGCATATTACAGATCCTGATACTAAAAAAGGTGAGCTTTTTGCGAATTATAGACTACCTCAATATGCAAATTAAACCTTTTCTTTTAGAAAGCTTGTTAGGTTAAACTCCTAATCATCAATCCACATTAATGCAGCTACAACTTCATTGATCACCCTATTGGGACTCGGTTTGTGATGAATGTTGGGCCTTTTTGCCCGGAAGATGGTCATCTCGACTAGTTCTTGGATCATCTTCCCCTGGAACTTCCCCAAGCCTCTCCTGCATAATCAAATCGAACGACTCATAGCATTAAAAAAAGAACTGTATAACAACTATGCCTCAATTTCAAACACGTTGGGGTTGGCTAAATGAATCTTCACTAGCCAAGCCGCTCCTTTTAAGCTCATTTCCGTCTGATATTTTTTGAGTCTCATCCTTTTCTATAAAACTCGTAAAGCAATTTTATAAAAGCAAGACGGAAAGAAGAGAAGATGGAAAAAAGAAGAACAAACTTCAACAATTAAAGGGTGATAAGACACAGAACTTCTTAAATGATTTCAGAGGCTCCCCCGAGTCTGGTTTCGTAATTCTTAGTTCCTCTTTGATTTACAATATAATGTTTAGCTCCCTTCAAAACAATTCTTCTAACCTGTTCGCATTTAATGCAAAAGTATTGCATTTGACTTGTTTGCCTTTTTAGTTATACCCTTTTGTTTAATTTTTTTAACATTTTTTCCCCTTAAATTCATAAAGGCAATTACTGTGGTATACTTAACACAGAAATGATGAGTGGAAAATTGATCAATAGAAGTATCAAAACTGAGTATCCCTCAGAGCCAAATCCATGACGGAAGTTTTATACGGGAATAGATTTGAATCATCTTTTATATTTTTATTCATGTGATATGCCTCAAGTTGTTTATGGAAGAGATGTATAGGCAAAGGGACAGGCGACAGCAACAACACATTCATACAGGATTAATTGAACTGGAAGATAGTTTGATCACAACTCTAAAGGCCTTAACAATGGATAAACACGACATATAATGTCATGAAGTCGGTCAAGGAATCATCAACATCCACATGAATATCTCATGATTTCAAGAACAAATACAATCGCAATAGCAATAGCAACAGGAACAAACAACTTGCTGATTTTTGTTTAGTAGCAGAGAAGATGGTCATTTGAGGATCGTTTAATCAATTTTCTACCTTATTCTAAAGGAATTTACGAAGAAATGTGTTCACAAAACTAATTAAACAAAAAAATATATTGAAAAGGATTTGTGAGTCCAATTTTTTTTTTACATTAATGATAAATAGGATAAAAGAATTGTATAAAGAAATCAAAATAAGGGAGGTAAACATAATATTGTAAACTACAAGAATGGTTAGTGTTATGCAGTCAAACCTGGAGGGTGACCTCTAAAATTATTTTCTTTACGGGTAGAGAGAAATACCTTAAGAGACACATTCTGAGCAAGAAGATGCTCGTATTCACTCCTGATACGATTCACTTCAGCTCTAAGAGAGGCATTTTCCTCCTTCAAAACTTCAGCACGCTGTGCAAGTTCATCACACTCTGCCTGGTTCCCAAAGACAAAGTGGAGTCAGGGTTGATTAACATTAACAAAGGAAACCACTAAAAGATAATTTATACCTGCTTTCTTAACCTAGATCGACGAGCAGATTCCCTGTTTGACTGCTTTCTTTTCTGCCTCTTCAGCTCCCTTTCATCCTGAACTCGATTGAAAAGAAAAGATCATCAATGACAATGCATTAAAATATCCAGAAAGAGAAGAAACATTTAGTAAAAAGAGAGGCATCCTCATTTTGAAAAGAGAGAAAAACTGAACAGGAGTTACTCCACATATTGCTTGACGTAAAACGGACAATCGTTTTGACAGAAATGACTTCAGCAGAATCAGATGATCTGCTAATATGTGCAGTCCCTTTCAAAACATACAAGACTGGTAGGTACTCAAGCACTGTTTGAACAGCAAGGATTACACCTCATTAGAAGCCTATTAACTCCAATATTTAGGGGGAAAATGGAATTTGATGCTGGGATCTTTGGTAGAAACGGGTAATAATTTAATAGTAAGACTTTTGCCTTTTTGTTCGACATATAATGACGGAAGCAAAATACAAAATAGAATTCATCCTAACTCAGGTCAAACAATCCCAGGCAAATACACGTGCATTAACATTAAGTCATTAATGATAACAAAGTTAATAAAGTACAAATAAAGTGATCCCAGAAGTATGTTTTGATGCCTATATTGAACATTAAGTCCAGACTTCTCTCATGTAACCAGAACACGTACTCTTTACGTGTGTTTTATTTGGATGCACATCACGGAATATTTCCATATGTCAATTCGGCTACAAAATGCTTGTTTTTACGATTCAATGTATCACATTAATGAACAAAAATTTCTTAACAAATGGAGACACAAAAAGGATACCTGAATCCACATCTGTGATTGGATGCTATCTCGTGATCCAGCAGCAACTGAGACAGGTACCTTTCCATGCATTGCAGGAATGGAGGCTGAAGTGGCGGCACCCCAGTAATCCATACCAATATTCAAGTTGGTTGTGGGGCCAGGAATACCTCCAGCCCCAGCAGTTGGCACGATAGCCATAGTTTGGTTAATCATCGTATTAGGAGCACCAGTCCCTCCATTCTGGGAACCATGTGCAGCATTGCCATTTTGAGATGTGTCAGCTGTAGCAAAGACATCAAAGTACTTTTCCGTCAACTATATTCATCTCCAAAATAATTACCAGACATCAAAGCAAATTCATATCACCAGACCTGAATCTTGCCTGCCTCCTGAATTCATTGGTGACTCCTAACAAAATCAAGACGACAAATAATTAGATGCAGCATCAAATAGAAAGGTATTGTTCACACGAATAATAGCTTGACTGACCAACTACTTCATAATAAATACACGATCATTAATTACAACTTCAATTCTATTGTCCACTTTTGTTTTCTTCCTGTTGGAATACAATCAGTCATGACCACAACTCTAATTAATTGACTGCAGATTACATTCTTCCCCTGAAAAATCGAATAGCTTGGCTAATACCCCAAATTGCAATCAGGCCCGGATTACAGCTTTAATTAAATTCCTTGTGCCTGCTTTTTCTTCCTAGTCACTCATAATTGGTATTTTATACCCTTTGAAACTAAAGTACAACTACTACTGCTAAACTAAAGTACAACAACTACTACTACTGAACTTAGCATTCTCGGACTGCGGTTGGGATTTTGGGGAGAAGTGATAGGGTTTGGTTGTGCGTTGGAATCTACTAGAGTGTGTTTTTAAGGTTCAATTTAGTCTTCTTTTATTGTTCAAAATTTTCTAACAAAAAAAAAGAATGGGCTGATAAAAAAACTAAAATACTAATATAATCAAAGAAGGATTCATATCATTATAAATTACAGTGATATTAGTATTGTTCCTTGGCAAAAAGCTCTAATTCAATTTTTTTTATTTGCACCGGGTGTCTGAGCCTCTTTGAGCCCCGAATAATCCTAGGGTTGCACAGGCCCTCGGCAAGGAGTTTCCCGTAAGTGCACCACAGTTAATTCAGGTTTTACCCAGTCCGATGACCCTCAGAAATTGTTTGCACCCAGTGGGTTTCGAACTTGACACTTTGAAAGGGAGCAAACCCCAAGGCTCAAGTCAATTGCCACCAGGCCAACCCCTGAGGGTTCTCTAATTCTTTTAGAAAACAATTAACTTAATTACCACCTGTTCAAGAGATATTTGTCGCTCTAATTAATAGGCTGATATTTTGATCTTCATCTTGATAAATCTATTACAATTCCATCTTTGAGAACGTAAGGCATAGTTAATTAGTTTCTAGCTTAAAATTTTCGGATGGGGAAACCTTTGTTGTAATTATTTACATCCGACATCACATTTATGTTTATTTGCATCTTTTTTTTTACTTTACGGCATCCATAATGTATTTCATTAAATTTCAATTTCCCTAATAAATTATATTCCTTCCACAAATATCCTATAAAAACGTGCAATGCATTTATTTTGAGTCTTTTTTTCCCTCTATCTGAACAATTACATAATGCTTCGGAAAATCACCAAACGCCTGTTGTGTTTTGGCTTTGGTATGAGGAACTATTTAGTAAATTAGATACTAACTAATTACTGTTAACAAGTTGTTTTCTTATTACCAATTTTAAAACAAGGGGAACCTGAGCCGCTACCCTTTGGATGTGCACAGGGTAAATCCCTACTCCTATGCAATAGCTTGCAAACCACATAGGAGAGGTAACCGCACTGGGGAAGCCCGGTGCGACGAGCTCGACCCAAAAGGCAAAGCCCTTGCTTTCGCTGGCAAGGGGTTTCGAACTTGCGACCTCCAACATGGAAGTCTCAAGCCCAAACCATTGGGCCACCTCGAAGGGTTCTCGTTACTGATTTTAATATAGTAAATTGAAAATATATCTAACCAAAAAAAAATACAACCATCAACTTTTGTGATTTTTTACTTATTTTTTATAACCGTGGAGTCTGGGCCACCACCCACCAACATCAAGTACCAGCTAATTCTATCCAACAAGGTTACTAGGTTAGGACAAATGGAAGAAATAACCTAGTGCTTTTTTTAATCTCCGGTGGGATTTGAACCGGAGACCTCATGGTTATTAACCACTTCATTGACCACTAGCCATACCTTTGGATGTGAATTTGATATTTATTTGTAAGTTGAACAAAAAGATATTTTTAAAATATGCATTGTGTTAAAAGCCTATTCTTTTTAGATCTACAACAACAACATTACCCCAATGCCTCAAAGGCTCCCGCTCATTGCGGGGTAAGGGGAGGTCGGATGTATGCAGCCTGGCCCCTATGTTTAAAAACATAGCGCGACTGTTTCCAGATGATCCATGATGAGCGTCGAAAGTTGCATTGACTAACTGCTACTTCAGACAGTTTAAAGAGTCATTTTGCTTTATTCCATCATACCCCAAAGCCAAAAAATAGTGAATCTTTTTAGATCTAAATTTATAAAAATTCTAGAGCTATACATGCGAGGCACGTGACATAAAGACTAGTAATATTTACATATGCACATAACTATGACTTTATTGAAAATTGTATAACGCACAGATAAGGCTGAAACCAATTCTTTAAGATGGAAATATATTTACAAATATTATATTTTCCATAAACAGGAACTAAGAACTACCTTCTATCATATAATTATTTGAATAAACAAAATTACATCATACAATACCCACATTTTGAGAATGAGCATCACTTCCTTCACTTGACCCTTCACTTCCACTTTCGGCACTGCAAGTCCAATATCGGCAAAGGTCTTAAGCCTCATGAAGTGACAGATGGTATTTAAACTTATCAACTTTAAACAATTTAAGCAGAAACATATTCTCATGTGAATAGAAATATAATTATTAGCAACAGACATATTTAACCTATCTGATATTGTGAAATATTTTGGCATTCAGCCTAAACAATAAGTACATATTCCTGGACAGCAAGTATCTTGCCCAGAAAAAGCTTAAAACATATTGGTGGACCGTACGAAAGGAAAAGAGTCTGAGATGCTTTGAAGACAAGGATATTCATAGTCCAATTGAGAAGATCAAACTGAACTCCTTTTGTTTACTCATTTATTGGTGCAAAGAAGAAGTCCCATTAAATACTGCATCTGCCTAAAGATAATCTATACTTTGTAAGTTGTATAAGGCAGCATTATGTCAGTTTCCTCTTCTGTATAATTGGTTCTTGCAGAGTCATTTGTGCACTAACATATAAAATCATCTAAAAAAAAAAAGACTTACCAAAACAGTATTTGTTGTCTTGACCATGGTTAGGAGGGCATAGAAGGACACGGATTAAGGTAGAAGGTTAGTAGGTAGCAATGCATTGTCTTGTGGTCAATTCATGTCAGTAGTCATAGTATTGCTCCCGTAGTTTCTTTTCCTTCAATTTTTGTTACTCTCTGTTGTTCCTTGTGCCTCAAATCGTATTATTATTTTTTTAATTATCTGTTGTTGTTCTTGTACTTCCGTTACTTCTTTTTCTGGACTGTTTTCCTTGAGCCAAGGGTCTATTAAAAAGAAGCCTCTTTACCTCTAAGGGGGCCCCCCCTGGGGGGGGGGGGGCATTCTAAGGCCAGCGTACACTTCATCCAATGAAAACCTCACTTTGTGGACTACACTAGGTATGTTGTTGTTGTTGTATCGAAACAGTGCATGAGGAGAAATCTATCCAACCCAACTAGAACCATACTCTTAACTAAGAACTTGTTTACAACACTGATTATCCCATACAAATCTTAAGGCACTCAGGAAATGCCAACAGTAGGTTAAACTAGGATAAAAAAGAGCATGACTTGCAAAATTGCAGGTATCAAAGGACTAGAATCTACTCAATGGGAAACACACACTGAGCTGGCCACAGAAAATGAAGAAGTCTCATTTGGCTTGTTTTACATTATTCAATTTATAGAATTGTCACACAAGAAGATGAGATGATGTTGATCGAGCAGAGAACACAATAAGGCATTTGGGATCGTAAGTGCCCTTGAATAACCAATCCTTTGCTTTTGTTTATATTTCAATATTCCAAGACTCGATATTATGCACTGTTGTTGGTTAACATCAAAGTCACTGGTCAGTTATTGAGCAAGGCTAATGGAGATCCTAGATAATGGTCCCTCTAATTTTATCCTCTTTCTTTCCATAACTATGCAGAACGACCATGTCTAGAAAGTTTAAGATACTACTGGAGGGGTCACTGAAGGCGAGAAGAATGGTGATAATCTTCCATGAACCATGTCGTTCCGTTTATCTTCATGCCTTCATGGTCAGGAGTTCTTCCTCTAACTATAAAGCGAGCGTTACACCCACACCTTTCTTTATGAAAAATTCAGTTGAGATAGTAGCATACCTTTTAGAATGGACTCCATTTGCAGATGCTCCAGATGTCTTACCAGGTCCGTTATTCTTCCCGGTGATCATATTCAGACTACCCAAGCTTCCCCTAGATCTCTTAATCGGCAATTTTTCCTTTCCTTCGGATGACTTACCATCCACTTCGACATTGCCGGGGTTGCTAACCTGCACAAGAAAAAATGAAAGAAGCAGTATAAGAACAGGAAAGTAAAGCATAGATTACATGGACAATGTTGGTTAGCACATTCAGCATAGGTACTCACTGCAGCTTCAGCAACGCCATTTGGAGAAGGCATAGCAAAAGGACTGAAGGGGTAAGATCCCTGATCAATTTGGAAAATATCCATTTCTAGTTAGCAAAATCAAAATTGAGATGCATAGAGTAAGACAGAGGACTCAAGCAACAAGATTATACCGCAGGGATAGATGGATGAGCATATATACCACCATGGGGATACATTGCAACATATGGATGTGGTGGAGTACCATAGGGTGGCATAAATTGCTGAAAACCCAGCCAGTAGCAATAATTAAAAGAAAGATGATAGCAACTTGTCAGATTAGAATAATTGCAAGTAAAAAATAGAACCAAAATCTAAACCAAGAAAATATAAACCACAAAGAAATTGCTGATTAGGGAATAATCCTAAAGCAGAGATACTATAATTTGGTATATTATTCATATGCTTTATGATTCATCAGAACTATCTGTACGCTTGAACAAACCATGGAGATGAAGTTAGAAATAAATCAGCATAATCATTTTACAGAAATATGATGAACTTATTTATCTATATTTCAGAAGGAAAATTAGAAACTTCAACGAAGACTTGAAATAAAAGCCTCAATTGCATTTGTTCTTAGTGATGCAATACACAATATTCAGTCCGGAACAAACTTGCGTTCTTCTGTTGGTTAACCATATTAACATTTCCGAAACAGTGGAGACTACAGAAAGAACCCTTTGAGCAAGACTATACTAAGTCCCCTTGTTTTCTTGATAATTAAGAACCAGGACAAGTCATTGACAACTTAGCTAAGAATAAAGATGGTTAACGAGAACCCTTAACAGATAAAAGTTCATTTGGAGCATGCTACTAAAAAGTAATGGTATCCAGGTCGATAAATAAGAACCGTACTAAAATCAAACAAATTACCATATCATCATAGAGCCACAGCCATTATAAACTAATCACTGAAAGACTGAAATAATGAACTTAAATCATCTCTTTCTTATTTAACTCTGGTGGATCAGGGGGTATATAACTGAAGCAAGAAACACCTTATCAAAAGAACCTACCTTACAACTTCACTGAATGGTATGAATTTCAGTAGTAGAAAAACAGGGTTATCAAATAGACCCAAGTACTTGAGCTAATAAATAGAGATGCTTAAGTATGGAACTTGTTAAAAGACGAATATCTTTCAAGAACTCGCTATAGCTCAAGCTCATAAGTATCAAAAGTTACATCTTAGACAGTTCTATGTGCACCAAATAACTGATGTCTTCAGTTACACACTTTTTCAATAAGAAGCCATGATCAAATTAGCCTTACATTAAGCTTGTAGATCTGAATTTCGAAGGAAATTCAAAACATCACGTGAATCAGAGTCACACTATAATGAAACTTGCCTACCTGAACTCCCCACATATAAGGGTGTCCTTGAGGACTTGATGCAATAAATCCAGGTGGAGGCATAGGTGAATATGCCTGCATGAGGATCATCAACGCCCTTCGATTACGAACAAGGAAATTTCATAAATGAGACAAACGGCTGAGAAACTATGCTATAGAGAAACCAAACCTGAAAGCCAGACCAATCTGGATTAACTGGGCCAGCGCTAGTAGTAGAAGTCTGCTCCTAGATAGTGTCAAGAAGTAAAACACATCAAAATTGGTGGTATGACTCAACCTACTCACACAAAAATACTTGTTCAGGGGAAAAAGGCTTCTGCTTTTGACAGTCTCCATTACTGAACACCACGCCAATGCCAAAAGTATGTGGAAGTTGTCTATATGTTTTAACCCGAGTCATCCACAGGCATCTATCAAATTTACGATCTAACTAACTCAACACAGTATTCTCTCTTAAGCATCAACAACAGTTACCTGTGGATTGGGAGGCTTTGACTCTTTTGCTTCCTTAGCCTCTTTGGGTGATTTATCCATCTCACTGCTACCCATGGCTCAACTGTACTACTTCAAAAGTTCCTCAAACCATTCTGTCATGCACATACACCCATATGAATTAAGAATCAGTTTTAATCACTTTCCAACTGACAAAACTTCTACACATAAAATTGTCAAAAGTAAACAAATAGACCAAAAGTACCACAGATCAACAGCTCTATAAAGTTGTTAAACATCACCATATAATTGGACTTAATCAGCAGTTTTCACCAACTCCATTAGTCCATCCAAACAAATTGCAAATTAACTTATTACTATTAACTTTCAAATGAAAACTGACTCAAAAAAACACAAAGTTCAAGTCTACATCCCACATACAGAACTTAGGATCGCTCAATCAATCACTCACAACTACATCTCAATCCCAATCCTCTGCCCATTGGTATCCATTTATACTACTGGAAAGTACTCCATCAATGTTAATTTGATTTCACATAGGCAAAGCAAGAAAGGTTGCAGTAAGTCCAGAACCAGTGTAAATGCAATGCTTCTGATGACTCCACATAGAGAGTTATACGAACAAGACAAAGCGACCCAAAACACTTAGAAACGCAACAACAAAATAAGCTGAAACACACGGAAACTAAAATAATTGGTGAACTTAGTTACCATGAAAATATACAAAACCGGTGTAAAGATAGATTTTTTAATAACGAATCCACATACAGAATTATGTAAACAAGAATGAAAAGTGAACCAAAACACCCCATTAACAAATTCAACATGAAAAATAAGCCAAAAGGCACAGAATTTAAAATTATCAGTGAAGGGTCAAAAACAGACCTAACATATACCCATTTTCCGAGTTTCAAATCTTAACTATCAAGTATCCGACTTTCCTACATGAACCATCACCAACAATTCAGCAAAACACCTCAACTATCAATTGTTTTGGTTTCCTACCTATACAATGTTAATATTTCAATTATGAAAAATGTGTTCTGATAAAAAGTTTGCTATAATTTGGACAGAAAACTCGCATAACTGATAGTTAAAACTCAAGAAAAAAATGATACTTTTGCTGTTTTTGACAATTAAATCTATAATAATTGGTACATTTAGCTACATGAATATATATACACAAAAGCCTGTGTAAATTTGGGAAAAATAAATCCACATACAGAATTATGTAAAACAAGAATAAGAATCCACCCAAAACACCCATTAACAAATTCAACAACAAAAACAAGCTAAAACGCAACACACATTAAAAAAAACCCGACGAATTTTGCTTACCATGAAAAAATATACAAAGACTGGTGAATCTGAAGAACTGGGTCAGATTTAACTGCTATAAAACTCCAAATACAGTCAACCCCAAGTTTAAATTGAGTATCCAGCTATCTGGGTATACCTCAAAATCAGCAAAGAACAATCAAAGACTGAAATTTTTTCACGAAAAAGGGCCAAAAAATCCCTAAAAATTGTGAAAATTCAAGAAAAATAGGGATTTGTTCATGAAATTATCAATGTTCCGATGATTTGCAGGAAGAGAAAGAGAATTGTGAAAGTTTCGATTGGTTTGATGATTGAGTTCTTGCTGATTGTTTTCATAGACTAATTTCAACGGTTGAGATTTGTCTTGTAGAAAAGAACAGGTCGGAATTGACAAATAGCAGCTTGTTGAGATTAGTCGTTAATAAATACTTCCTCCGTTTAATTTTAGTTGTTAATTTGACTTTCGTATGTTAAGAAATTATTTTCGTATCCCAAAATTATTAAATTTGTGAAGTAATATACATATATTAAGAAAAACATTCAAAAAAAAATTTAAACCATACTTTTCACTGTTGCCTTTTAAAAAATCATAAATACGTAGTGTAATTTATATTTTAAAAAATATAAAAGTTGAATAAATGAAAGGACAAATATAGAAAAAGTTTAAAACATTTACCTTGAACTTTGAACAATTTAAATATTTTAAACCTTGAAAAGAGCTTAAAAAATTCAAATAATATGAAACGGAGGAAGTATTTTATAAAGATATACATAATACTAAAAATAAAATATAAAAAAATTAATATGTCAAAGTAGGAGTGGATTTTTTGTTCGATGTTGTAAAAGTTTAATTTGATTTTTTATTAAAAGTTTAGTTTGATTTTTTGATATTCAATTTTAAAAAGTGTGCACCATACTCTGAACCAAACTAAATTAGATTAAAAATCAAATGTTTTGACTTTTGGGTCAAAAACTAAAAATTCAAAAATATATTAAGTATTAAGTAACATAATTTAAAAAATTATTTTAGATTTATTTAATAAGATTTTGATTTCTTCGTGCATCGTAGTTTTGCAACTCTTATACCGAACATCAAATTGACGAATCAAAGTTTTCAAAAAGAAAAATTGACATCAAATCAAAACACCAAAGAATTAACATCAAAAAATTGAATTAGTTCGATTCAATTTGATTTTTTGATTTTTCTGTATTTTTATCCATCTCTATATCAAAGATTATAAATAAAAATTTATTTAAAAATAAGTAATAATGTAAAGTGAATGAAGGGAATATATTATTTAAATAGATTACATTGATACATAATGTTCTTGTTATATATATGTATGTTCCACACTGATTTTCTATTAGTTTGTTTCTTTTTTTTTAATTGTTGTAGATAGTGAAATTCATATCGGGAAAATGATATTAAAATTGAAAAAATATTACATTTGATTCTTTTTTAAAAAATATATAAATTCAAAAGCTTTCTCTTAAATTTAAATAAACTCAACTTACATTTGAATTTGAAAAGCTTGAAACTTGATTTTGAATTCGGTGATTCTAATTTTGAATTGTCAATTCGATGAATAATTTAATTTCAATTTGTACTTAAATTTTAGTGTTTTTTAACTTGCTCTTGAGTCGGACGGACTTGATCTTGAATAGTATATAAAATTCGACTTGATCTCGAATTGTATTTTGGATATGAAGATTTTTGAGTTAGGTCTTGTAGTTTGTATAAAAGTCTACATAATTTGATCTACGAGCTATCTTTTGCTTCTTGTTAGAATTATGATGATTTATTTGAATTATGAGGATCCATATTTATAGTCTTCGAATGAAAATTTAGTGATGAAGTTGAATTTTCTTTAACTAATTAAGTTTAAATGGAATAACTTTAGTTTAAATGGAATAACTTTATTCGATTGGTTGGAACACTTGACACATTTTTATTGACTTATTATTTTACTATGCATGTCACATCTATAGGTGTCAAATAGGTGGATTGAGCTGGAATTGAGGAGTTTAAAATGGACTACATTAAATATCGAGCTGGGTCTTGACCCGCCCAAATGTACAATGAGCTTATATGGTTAGGCTCAAATGGACTACAATTCGTCTTGGGTCACGACCCACCCAATTTAACCCGCATAATTTAAGACTAGCATTGAACATACAAAACAAATAATACATTGGGTTAAAGTGAGAATCTTATTGAGCTCAACTCAAAATTATTTTATAAAGGGTTAAATTATATTGGGTTGAAAATTAGTCAAATTCTAAATCATACTAAACCAAACCCATAAAATTATCGGTGAATTTGACGGATTGCTTATGAGCTTATTTTGCCACCTCTAGTCACATCTTTTATAACACGATTCTTTGGCTTTTTCACTTGAGTTGGCTTGCTTTGACATTTGACACATACACTAAGAGCCTATTTGGAGAGCGATTATGTAATTGAGTGTAATCACACTCTTTAACCCGTTTAGTAGGATACTTGACAAGAAAGAAAATGAATGTAATTTTTCTAAATCTTCATATTTTCTAAATATAAATTTTTAATTAAACAATACACTTATAATTACACTGTAATTATACTCTGGCAACAAAATAGGACAATATAATTGCTAGGGTGTATAATTCTGCACTTAATAGTCATATTTCAAAACTTTAGGGAGTAAATTTCATTTCATCCTATTTTGCGGGGTGGAAATATAATAACTAATCTTTGTTTCCTACTTTTCTTTTTCCAGTTTCTTCTTTCTCCGGTCTCCGATCACCACACATTTGCTCCGACGACGAAAAAATGGCCGGCGATGAAGAAACACCACAAGCCGAAGACGGAGATCGACCGGAGGCTTTACGACTCAAAGCCCTAGCAGAGCAGAAATACAACTCGGGCAAGCTCAAATCAGCTCTCAAGTACGCCAAGCGAGCCAACAGTCTCAATCCTGGCGTCGACGGTGTTTCTGAAATGCTCACCGCTTTTAAAATCCTCCATACGGGTAGTGTTCCGGCGGTAACTCCATCCGCCGCCGGTAGCGGCGATGGAGCTGCTACTACGAATTCAAATCTGCCTGACTACTACAAAATCCTACAAATAGAACGATTCTCACACATCAACACTATCAAAAAGCAGTACCGGAAGCTGGCGTTAACTCTTCATCCCGATAAGAATCCTTTCGCGGCATCCGAGGAAGCTTTCAAGCTTGTCGGCGAAGCGTTTAGGGTTTTATCAGATAAGATTAGGAGGAAAGAGTATGATGTGAAACTTAGAGTTGCTATGCAGTCGGCTGTTATGGCTGAGGTGGATGAAACGACGACGTTTTGGACAGCATGTTCGGCTTGTCGATTGTTGCATCAGTTTGAAAAGAAGTATTTAGGGCAGAATTTGATGTGTCCAAGTTGTAAGAAAACTTTTGAGGCAGTTGAAGTTTCAGAAAATGGTGAAAATGAAGGGGTTTCTGAAGGTTTGATGGTGAAAAGAGTGAGTAGTGCTAGGATTAAGGCTAGGAAAAGTGTGAACTTTGGTACTTCAAGAAGTAGGGAGCTAGAGGGCAAGAGGAAAGTGGGGAGTTTTGGGGAGGTTTCAAAGAGGTCAAGTGGAGAAATGACGAGAAATGTTGATGCAATTGGTGTTGGAACTGAGGTTGGAAGGGCAAAGAGGGTCGATGTGGAAGGAGATGTTGAGAGCGACGATGGTTTGATTAAGGGGTTTAGATCAAAGACTAATGATAAGGTGAGAAATGCAGGTGAAGGGGAAGATACAATGACTTTAGCTGAGATGCAGTTGTTAGTGAAGAAGAAGGTGAATAAGGCAAAGATTCTGGTAAAAGATAAAGGGGAAGAAAGTGAGAAAAGAAAGGAGAGGGATTTGAGTTTGATAGAAAAGGAAGAAGATGTGGAGATAGAGACGCTTATTGCAAGGGTGAGAGAGAAAAGGATGAAGCGAGAGGCATTAAAGGGGGGTGTTTTAGAGGACGGAGAAGGAAGAAGGGATTTAAGTAGCAACAGGGGTGGTAAGGGGTTAAGGCAGGCTGATTCCGAGATAATGGTGGAGAATGGGAAGGAGGAGAACGAGAAGGTGATGGCATTTAATTCAATGGAGAAGGAAAGTGAAAAAGGAAAGGAAACGAGTGTGAGTTTGAATGAAGAGGATGATGAAGTGGAGATGGAGACACTGATTGCAAGAGTGAGAGACAAAAGGATGAGTCGTGAGGCATTAAAGGGGGATAGTTTAGAGAATGGAGGAAGAAGGGATGTAAGTAGCAACAGGGGTGGTAAAGGGTTAAGGGAGGATGATTCCGAGAGAATGGTGGAGAATGAGAAGGCTATGAAGCTTAATTTAACAGAAACAGATAGAGAAAAAAGAAAGGAAATGAATTCTAGTTTGACAGAAGATGAAGATGAAGGGGAGATAGAGACACTAATTGCAAGGGTGAGGGAGAAAAGGATGAGGCGTGAGGCGTTAAAGGGGGATGGTCAGCAGGATGGAGGAAGAAGGAGGGATTTAAGTAGCAAGTGGTGTGGTAAAGGGTCAACACAGGATGATTCAGAGATAATTGTGGAGAATGAAAAAATAATGAGGTTAAATGTAATGGAAAAGATAAGTGCGGAAAGTAAGGAGACGAATTTGAGTTTGATAGAAGAGGAAGACGAAGTAGAGATGGAGTCACCGATCGCGAGGGTGAGAGAGAAGAGGATAAGGCGCGAGACGCTAAATGTAGATGGTTTAGTGTATGGAGAAAGAAGAAGGGATTTAAGGATCAAGAAGGTTACTTTGTCAAAAAGTAGCAAGAAGGTTAAAGGGCCTAGGCAAGATGATTTGGAGAAGGCAGTGGAAAGTTTTGATCTTTATAATTTTGACAAGGATAGAGTAGAGAGGAGTTTCAAGAAAGGACAAGTATGGGCTGTTTACGATGATGATGATGGAATGCCGAGGGATTATGCTTTGATTGATGATGTTATTTCTGTGCATCCCTTTGAGGTGAGATTGAATTGGTTGGAACTTCAAAGAAATAGTGATGAGGCACTACTGCATTGGGGGGGAAGAGGTTTTCATATTTCTTGCGGAAAGTTTAAGGTTTCTAGGCAGGCTGTGGTTAAATCGTTGAAGAAGTTTTCACATGTAGTTGATAGTGAAAGAGCAGCAAGAGAGTTGTATAGGATTTACCCCTCAAAAGGTTCAATATGGGCATTATATAAAGAGAATGCTTTAGTTGCTGGCAGCAATTCTCTAATGGAGGATAAGCAATGTTATGATATTGTTATATCTTTGAGTAGGTACACTGATTTACATGGTGTGAGTATCGCATATCTTGAAAAAGTTGATGGGTTCAGGACTATTTTCAAGAGGAAACAGGTGGGGGCTCATGCTGTGAAGTTGTTGGGAAAGGATGAGCTTAGGTTGTTTTCACATCAGATTCCTGCAAGAAAGCTATCTGATGAAGAAGCCTCAAACATCTCCAAGAACTGTTGGGAACTGGATCACGCTTCATTGCCTCGTGAGTTGCTAGCTATTACAGGGGGAGTTAAAAGAGTATGTGAATCAGATGGAAATGGCCTTCTTGCACTGAGCTATTAACTGTTGAGTACTCATTTAGGTAAATATGGTTTGCATTGAGCATGATGTTCGTTCAAATTAGTCTGTTACTAGAAAGTACTTTGTCCACTTGTCAAATTGAATCTGGTTTATTTGCCTGCCTTGTATTAGAACAACCAATGATGGCCAAAACATCAGATCAACATGGCCTTTTTTGGTCTTTATTACACTTCCATATTTACACCACCTTGTCAAGCAGTTGATCCATCACCAAAAACGGGGAAGAAAGAAAGAAATTTAGTAGCAACATTGATATAATTAAACTATTGAGGAATATATGGAGCTCTATTGCTTTTTACGATTATCATTGTTCTTGATTTCACGCCTTCTCCTGGTTATAGATTGCTACTCCATGCTTAATTATTGAATTGGAGTTGTTTCCGTCTTTTATTTCCATCAATCTCGGATGGAGCCAAAGATTTACTATTTTTTGGCCTTGGGGTATGATGGAATAAATCAAAATGGCTCTTTAAACTGTCTGCGCTTCTTTCAATTGTGAAGTAGCAGTTAGTCAATGCAACTTTCGACGCT
>JAABOM020000103.1:305952-325841 GCA_011800125.2 Solanum clarkiae
AGTCAATGCAACTTTCGACGCTCATCATGGGTCATCCGGAAACAGTCGCGCTATGTTTTAAACATAGGGGTCAGGCTACGTACATCCGACCCCCCCTTACCCCGCAATGGGCGGGAGACTTTGAGGCATTGGGATAATGTTGTTGTTGAGTTGTTTCTGTCTTTGAGTAGCTCTTCTATATAGAGCATTTTGGATATATGTCTGAAATACAATGAGGCTATCAACGCCCCAAAGATATTTAGCTCTAGGCTTCTATCCCTAAACAATCATAATTATTTTTTCTTTTGGATGAGGGGGTCACCTGTCTCTTTCCCTCTCTTCCCAACAGGCACACTTGGTCCGAATAAAACACATGGAATTATACAAGGAAGGTTCTAGTTTCAGTAGAACATTTTCAAAGGAGTGTATACTTAGTTCTCTTGATATTGAAAACACTCTTTCCACCTTCATGTTTAACTCCCTGTTGATGTTAATTGTTGTTGGCAAAGATGTCCGAGTCAAGTGTGTATAAGTAGTCTGCGAAGCATAAGATGCAGGACGTTGAAGAACACCTATGTCTTTAGACCAGCAGGAGGAGCAAGTGGCGGATCGATCCCCAGGTAGTGACTAGTGAAGACAGTTTCTGGGAAGACCAACATTTCTTTGCCTTTAGTTTTTAGAGAGTCCATTTCTCCTCCCTGATTGTTGCTACAGTAGCATGTTTATTTTTGTTAGCTAAAAGTTGTTCTTATACAGGAGCATTTGTAACATTTAGAACTTGCAACTATATATTTCTGCAGATTTTGGTATTCTCTTAGCGGAATAGGACTGTGATTGTGGTAGGTCTGTGAATATAATACATACCATACTATGTTGCAAAAGTGAGGTAGTATTTCTCTTCCCTAGATGAAAATGTTATACAACCAAAGACGGATTCAAGGTTTAGACTTGACTGGTTCAACATTTCTGGTTTTTCACAGGCATATATAGCAGCTATATTTGTGTCTAACGTACTGAGTTCAGTTGATCCCATCGTATATGTTACATCTTTGGTATACAACAGTGTGGTCGCGTGCCTGAACTAGCTGCATTTCCTGCTTTTATAGGACAAGAGGTTGGCAAACAGTTGAATCTCATGGACGGGTTGGACAGGTTACTTGCCCATGAAATCACTACAGAAAGGTCCAAATTTTCAGTAGAATCATTACAACTGGTTGATCCAGAATGTCATATTGAGTGTGAACCATGAAAATCAAAATGTTGGTTTTTGTGGGGAAGTTGCTGCAAATTTTGAGCTTTGGTTGAGAAAACTGGAAGTAGGCAGCCATGAAAGAACCTTCTGAATGAGTTTTTTTAGCCAAGAAATATCTGAGGGTCAGTGACACACAGTTGGAAACTCGTGAATATTCTTATCTTTGTGGGGATAATGCTATTTACTGTCTACTATAATCCTAGCTCGACCTTCATGCTCTCCTATTTAAAGTCATAAGTCATTAGTCATGTCCTCGGTGAGCCAAAGATGAATTATGCCTTTTCTAAACTTTTTCTTACCCAATTCTTCTTCGATCTACCCTTACCTTTCCTCGAACCTATCGCCACTGATTTATCATTTTGTTCACATGTTCGAACCATTTTCACCTTGCTTCTCCTATATTACCTCACTTATACTCTCTTCGTTTAAAAATACTTATCACAATTTTCTTAATGAAAATCAGACGAAATGAGTTCTACCCAACATTTTAAGTTATATTTTTTCATCATATTGATGAAAGAAAATCAGTTTATAGTACCGTCTGTATAGTTTTTAAAAATTTAAATTTAAATTTAAATTTGAGAATTAATTCATTAATTTTTGAAAAGTAAAACATGTTATTACTTTGAAACAAAAAGAATATTTTTTTATCCGACACCCAATAATAAAGAAGTACAAATAGCACATGCATTATAAATGATCATTGAGATCTCGTAACTGCCCATATAGTAGGCTTTGTCTGATCTAATGGGGAAAAGATTGTTAATCCATTGATTCTTTTGTCTATATTATTAATGAGATCAATTTGGAAAATAATACAACATTAAGTTTAGACAAAAACATAAATGATTTCTATATTAGTATAAGTACTTCTAATATTCAATAATCACAAATATTAGTTGTTACAATAACAATAATAATAACATATCAAGCGTGGAATTTTACAAGTGAAATCTATATTAGTGAAATGTACGCGGATTTTATTATTATGTCAGAGACAAATAGGCTATTATCGGAAGACTCGTGTTTCTAAATATTAGTCATTTGATGAACTAAAATAGTGTATCTTTTTTGAAACTTTTTTTTTAAAAAAATCAATTGTTTATTTTTGAAATTTAAATATTTTACTCAGATATTACTAATATCTCTATTTATAGAGTTCAAATTCGGAGAACAAAGAAATTCTTTATAAGAAACACATCTTCTTTAATACTATTATTTTTCATAATGTGAATTTAAAATAATGAGATTTTGAGATAATTATAAAAAAAGTTAACTATGGGAATACAAAATATCATTCTTTGCTGGTTTATACATGTAACAAGAGTTTAAGACTATAGTGAAATACTTACAAATAGCATAATACAATGATAGCAGTATATTTAATATAATTTCATAAATAAAAATAAAATCATACTTCTCTTTTTGAATTTGTTTATTAAATTTCAATTTGAGATATTTATTAAAAAAATAATTATTAATATAATGAGTTTTATATTTTACCTCATTAATTGATAGGGTTCGAAATATATTTACTTACTATATTTTTCAAAAATCATAATTCAATGTTAATAAATTGAGAGTATAACTAAAAAAATATATTGTCCTTTTTTGATTTATCAAAAGTGATATGTAAAAATAGAAATTAAGTTAAAAAATATCTGGAAAGTAAATCTGATTTACATAATGTTATTTCTTCGCTTGAGAAGATAGATGACTGCTTTCAATAAACTCTCGACTTAAGTAACGTAATACAAAAATCTAAGTACCTAAAACAGTTACAATAGTAAAGAATCTATATCTAACAAACGAGAAGAAAAATAACAATAACAAATAATATGATAATAAATTCCGATAAAATCAGATAATATTTTTTAAAAAATATTTATGCATTAAAAATAATTTCTACTTTCTAGTCACCCACTCCCACTCTCTCCTACAAGAGCGTGCATTCACGCTCCTGCACCTGACACTCTCTCACCTGCCTCTTTGTCCATCTTCTTCATCATCATCACCTTCTTTAACACAGTCCAAACCATGCACTCTTCACATGGACCCCACTTATCACCCACCCACCCCAACTTTCTATCTTCTTTGTATTCAGCATATCACCAGTCTTTTTCTCTCTCTGTAACAACAATTTTTTCTTTCTTTCTTTCTTCTTGTTCACAAGGGTTGATTCCCTCAAAATATTAGGCTTTAAGAATTAACCCCTTTTGATTTTTTTCAGTATTTTTGTAGCTCAAGCAAAAGTGAAAGCAATTTTTAATCAAGATTCATTTTTTCAGCTTGCTAGTCACTTTCACTGGTAAAGTTACTCAACCCCTTTGCAATCTTTCTTTTCTTCCTTTTAACTTAAAGGTAAAAACTTTATTTATTTTCACCTCTTTTCCTGACATTTTTGCATACCCTTTCTCTTAAGTATTAGTTTGTGTATATGTATTTCTGTATGCTTTGAGTTGAAAACTGTTGCAAAGTAGTTTAGGGTTGGAAACTGTGGATTGGTTTTTGTTAAGTTTGATTCTGAAACTTTCATTACTTCAATATTCAAAGTTGATGGATTCCCACCTGAAGTATGAGCTTTGGTTTTAATTTTCATGAGAATTTTGAATTTTTTGGATAATTGAGCTAGCTTTCAAGCATTTTGACTAATTTTATCCATACCTGTCAGTGTCACCTTACACACAAATGGAAAGAAATCACTTTTTTTTTTGTTTGTGATGAGATTTGAACTTGAGAGCTCGCGGTTCTCAACCCACTTCATTGACTACTAAGTCACTCCCTTGGATGCCAATAAGCTTTGAATTTTATTTTTGTTCAAAGGAAATGTGTTTGTGGGATTGTCTAGTTGTTTGGTTAGTTAAGTTTTGTGCTTAGATTGTTTGGTTATGAGATTTCAATTTGTTGGAACTTTTGATCAAATGGTGTGATTGAAGGAGTTTGGGGGGAATTGTGACTATGTAAATTCAGTCTGAGTTGAATGCTTAGCAATAGTTGGTTTTAAAAGAGTAATTATAACATTGTTATTTGTTGCATTTGACTTAGATGTTTCTGTTTACGAGATGATGGTGGAACTGGCGGTATTAAGAAGTGATAGATGTGTGAGAAATTGAGGCTGCAGTTGAGAATATAGCAATAAAAGATTGGCGATTTTCGTGCTTAAATAAGGATGGAAAAGAATGGTGGAGAGAATTGGAGGGAGATGGTGAGGAGGATGCTTCCTCCGGGAGTTCGCCTCCCTGAGGAGGATGCAATGGATTACTCAGTTGCATCAGAGTATACTGGTCCTCCAGTATCATATGAACTTCCTAAAGTAGAACCTGTTGATGTGAAATCTGGTGCAATTCCCACAGCATCTACAGCAGAATCTCTTTCGGAATCAAGAAGATCCGCAGGACGGGATGTTGCACCTGCTATAGAGCCAATCCCATTGCACGTATCACAGCAACCAAGTCAAAGTCCAAGGATTTCAGGTAGTTCAGAGTCCCAGGTGTCTGTACTGCAGAGCCCTGATTCTTCTTCAGGTAGTTCAGCGTCCCCTGGCTCCGAGCATAATCCCTCTGGGAATGTTGCAAAGCACAATGAGGAGAGAAGAGCCCATATGGTCACTTTCAATACTATTGATAGATCTGAAAGAAAAGTGGTGGACATTGAGAACCGTATCTTTCCAGAATATGTTGGAGTTTCCAAGGAAAGAAAGAAGAAAAAGAAATCAAGATTCTGTTGTAGGTGTGGGAAAGGGAAGTGGGAAAATAAAGAGTCATGCTTGGTCTGTGATGCAAAATATTGCATCAATTGTGTGCTCAGAGCAATGGGTTCAATGCCTGAGGGCCGCAAATGTGTGAGTTGCATCGGTGAGCCAATTGATGAGTCAAAGAGGTCCAAGCTCGGCAAACATTCCAGAGTATTATCACGTTTGCTTAGTCCCTTGGAAGTCAAGCAAATAATGAAAGCTGAAAAAGAATGTGTTGCTAATCAGCTCCGACCGGAGCAGTTGATTGTTAATGGATTTCCTTTGAAGCCTGATGAGATGGCAGAACTCTTCGGATGCCCTTTACCGCCTCAGAAGTTGAAGCCTGGAAGTTATTGGTATGACAAGGAATCTGGACTTTGGGGAAAGGTAATTTTGTTTATTGAACTTTTAACTAATCATTCATTGTAATGGGGAAGTAAGAAAGGTAATGCAGCTTTGGCTTCTTAATTAAACAGGAAGGAGAAAAACCTGACAGAATTGTGAGTTCAAACCTGAATGTTACTGGGAAACTTAGTCCACATGCAAGCAATGGAACCACACAGGTCTATATTAATGGCCGAGAGATAACTAAACTGGAACTCAAGGTGCTGAAGGTATGTTGTTTGTACGACAAAGTTCCCATTCATATTTTGGGGCTATAACTGGTCGTAGAATAATTACTATGCACCACTTGAATGCCAAGCTAATGGTTACTTTCTGTTCAATAGCCACAGTTTATGTCCTTTTACTTGAAGTTTTCCTGTTTATAGGTGGTAAATGATATCTCCTTATTTTGGTCAATTATGTCACTTATTGTCATGCGTTTCCTTTTTGAATTTCTTTCACCAAACAAATGTGTCCTGCGGCATTGATTTTTTCTGACCCTATTACTGCTGCAATCATTTTACTGATATGCTGTGAAGTTAAATAAAATCTACATCGAAGTAATCACTTGTAGCTCTGAGATTAAGATCCAAAAAATGAGTGAATAGCAAGTCAATCATAAACAATCAATTTAGACCAATTCATTCTAACAAGAAAAATTAAAAAAATTTCGTTCTGTTTCCCTTTTTTGAATATCTCTGTTCCTTGGATTAGTACTGGGATGTATATGTCAAAAGCTCAGTGTTAAATTTGAATGAGATATATCCTTCTTTTTTCAAATTCAAGTGTCCAGTGATGCTGATATGAGATGTTTATTTGGCAAATTGTGCACGTGTCTATCTCACATTAAGTTAAGGCTCTTGGGAATATGAATCTTATTAAAATGGAACTGTTATCATGTTCTAAACAGCTTTTCTGCAGTGAATCATTCTTGTCTTCTTTTCTTTTTCAGCTTGCAAATGTGCAATGTCCCCGTGATACTCACTTTTGGGTATATGATGACGGTCGATATGAGGAAGAAGGACAAAACAATATTCGGGGTAACATATGGGAAAAGGTAGCAAAGAGGAAGCTGATTTAGGATGCAGTTTTTTGACTCTGTTAGTTGGGCTTGTTGGTTCTTAAATATTGAATATTCATTTGTTATACAGGCATTCACGCGGTTTATCTGCTCCCTGTTGTCGCTGCCAGTACCGACTGGTCAGCCCCATGGACAGAGGGATGAACCTAGCAATTATACTACTGTTACAAATTATATAGAGCAAAAAAGGGTTCAGAAGCTACTTTTACTTGGACTTGAAAGTTCTGGAACAAGCACTATTTTCAAACAGGTATTGCCGTGTTTGATTTGTCTAAGTTATTTATAGCATACCACTTGTTAGAGGAAATGCCTTTTCTTCAGTCTGTGTTCTTTTTTTAAATCTAAAGTCAAGCTTCTATATATTGAATATTCTGATAAACTGTGATATAAGCCATGCAGAAATGAAATAGTTATAGAGCTTTTTTCTCCCTCCATCCCTATTTATGTAACTTTTTTCCATCTTTCAATGTCCCGAGATATTCAGTATTCCTGTAATAATATGCTATGCAACTTTCTAGATTTCAATTCATTTAAAGATTCATATTCTAGACTTTGATGCGATGTTCTTTGCTGCCGAACTAACTTTCAGCCATTATTTTAGTGGTTTGTTCCAAAACAACTATATAATATATATGTCAAATTATATCTTAAACTCCATGTCCTCTCAAATTTCGTTTTATTAAATGGGATTGAAGGAGTATCATTTTAAAAACAAGAAGCTGAGGCTTGTATGAAAGAGTGGAATCCCTCAGTGTGCGATATTGGTTGGGGTATCTTCCTAACCAGAGCCTCTTGCTTGCCTTTGAAGGAGACAATCAGCACAAGGTTTAGATGATCCACTTCTGGTAGACTAAAAAGGAAAAGTATACTGTGGTTTAAACTCTATTTTGTATATTTTTTCTGATAAAGAGTTTAAACCTTCTCTCTCTAACCAAAGTAAAGCCAATGGGGAAACTTAAGCAATTACCAACTAGTTAGGGGTTGTTGGTTACTAGAAAATTTATGCCCTTTGTTTCATTAACTGATGCGATTTTGTCGGCCATATAGGAAGATTGGTCTGAAAGAGTGATGAGCAGTGTGGGACAGTGCAGTCCATCTAATCATGATTGACAACTTCCTTCTTTCTCAATATTATGTTCCTTTTGGCTTTAATAGAGATTACAGTTTCGTGGAAACTTATCGTTGGGAAGCTTGAAAGAAGTTTCTCCACAGGAGTTAGAACCTAATGTTAAATTGAACACATGTGGACATAGTTTTGGGAAAGAACAAAGGAGAAAGCTGAAGATTCTGGCAAATTGGCTATGTACTTGTTAGTAGGGATTTCAGTTCTCTTCTCCTTCCTGACTCTGTCTACGCAAATCCATTAGCCACCGAGTTTTGAATTATGCGACACTTGCTCTACGGGATTTCTTAATTATCGACAAAGGAAATGGACTTTTCTCAGTCTTTAAGTGATTAATTGTACTTCCTTGCTTACTATAATTATACTCATTTTCGACAACTTTCTGAGCAGGCAAAATTTTTGTATGGGAACAAGTTCACTGCTGAAGAAGTTCAAGATATCAAACTGATGATTCAAAGCAACATGTACAAATATCTGAGCATTCTTCTTGATGGACGGGAGCGTTTTGAAGAGGAGGCTTTGTCGAGAATAGAGGCTGAAGGTTCTTTCAAAACGATCTCTAAAATTAGTGATAAAAAGTGCTCTGTTAATTTACAAAGTACTTGCACCAGTCAGGTAGATTAGTGGTCATACCGTTGGACTTGGAGCCCTGGCCCCCTTTGTCTCTGAAGTGAGGGCTTTGTGTCTATACTGGAATCTCTGTCCTACTTAAAAAATTGCGGAGGACGAAGAAATAAAAGAACTTCAGACATACTATACTTTACTACTTCAAAGTTTCACCCATACTCAAATAGTCAAAGTCCCTAAAAAGATCTGTTGGATTTTTCTTCGATTAGATTTGCGAGAAGTGAAACTGAGTTATACTGATTTTCACAAAGCAGCAATGTCATTCTGACATTTTTATCTAGAATTGATAACTTTTGTCGTGGATTTCCCTTTGGGTCATCTTTTTTCTATAAAATGAATAAAGATAGAACAGTTCTTTTCAATTCTTCATGTTAGTAAAGTGTGTGGAGAGGAATCTTCAAGGAGTTATTTCATTGTCAATTTTCAGTTATTACTTGTTTCACCTTTGATCAATTTCAAAGATGTGAAGTCTCTCAAGAGTCTTGTTATATGGAGTTTAAATGCTGCATGCCACTTACTAAAGAGATACTGCAACTTTACCAAGGTCGGAGATATCCTCGTTGGTACATTAATAACCTTCATTATTTGGAACTGTATTGACTATATCGTTTCGAATTTCACTGATGATCAGCAATGTTGTGGTCAAAGGAACTAATGGCTGCAGTTTAGTAACTGACTTTACTTTATAGGTGGTGATGTGGGATCTGGCGAAACTAACCAGTGCATCTATTCCTTGAACCCGAGATTGAAACATTTCTCTGATTGGCTACTGGACATCATTGCCACTGGAGATTTAGATGCATTTTTCCCTGCAGCAACACGTGAATATGCTCCTCTGGTTGAAGAGGTGTGGAAGGATCCTGCTATACAGGAAACATACAAGAGAAGAAATGAGCTTCATTTCCTTCCAGATGTAGCAGATTACTTTTTGAGCAAGGTACTTTTTAGAACATACGAATAGTCTTATTGAATCAAATTGTCAAAAATCTCTCGAGCAATATAGTTGCATAACTCGTTTTTGCACTATCTTAAATGTATGTGGGTAATGAGTTGTTTCAGTTTTCTAGTTGATCTGAGTTGTCAACCATATGTCATCTATATGCATTTGCTCTGCTCTCCTGGTAATGTATCTCTTTAAAGATCTGTACTCTTGAGCAATGTAGTTACATAACTCATTTTTGCACTATCTTAAATGTATATGGGTAATGATTTGTTTCAGTTACTAGTTGAATCTGAGTTGTCGACCATATGTTGTCTATATGCATTCCGCGATGCTGTCCTGGTAACATATCTCTCTAAAGATCTGCAGTGTTCTAATGGTTCAGCTATATACTGTTATTTCTTTAATTGAGACTGCGATGGTTTGGACATGTGCAGAGAAGGAGTACCGATGCTCCTGTTAGGAGGTGCAAGAGGTTGGTTTTGGGAGGTACACGAAGGGGTAGAGGTAGACCGAAGAAGTATTGGGGGGAGGTGATCAGACAAGATATGGCAAAACTTGGATCTCACCGAGGACATGACCTTAGATAGAAAGGAGTGGAGGTCGCGAATTAGTGTAGCAGGCTAATTGGTTGGTAGGGTTAGGTGGATGTCTGGCCTTGGGATATAGTAGAGTGGCAGGAGTAGTCGTGTTTTACATCATGTGTTGTCATTATCTGTCGTATATGTGTTTCTTTATCGTATTTACATACTGTCATGTGTTTTTCGTTATTAGTCTCTCTTTCTGTTCCCTTTCCTTTCCTTTTTGTCATATTTAGTTTCTACTTATGGGTTTTTAAGACGAGGGTTCCAGGTCTGCGTACATTCTACCCTCCCCAGACCCCACTTGTGGGATTCCACTGGGTATGTTGTTGTTGTTGTTGTTTGAGTAATATAATCTAGATCCTTTCTTGAGACAAGTTATTACAGATGGACGCAAGACCCATTTTACTTGGTTTTCTGGAGTATATCTACTAATGAACAGATTTATAATTTGATTAGTGCCACCACCACAGAAGATTAATAATGGATACTAAATCGTTTTTTTTCACGATCTTGTAGGCTGTTGAGGTATCAAGCAATGAGTATGAACCTTCAGAGCGAGATATACTGTATGCTGAAGGAGTTACCCAAGGCAATGGTTTGGCTTTTATGGAGTTCTCCTTGGATGATCGTAGCCCAATGTCTGAAACCCATGGAGACAATCTGGAAGCTCCTACACTACCTCTGACTAGGTAACCATTCTCCTCCTACTTGGACAATTACATTTTGCAGCATTAAATGATGATTATCGTTTTAGTTTTAGATGTTGAGAATTCACTAGATGTACTCTAGCTCAAAGCATATTTCTGATGGGCAGCGTATATTTTTTACTTTGCATGCATTACATTTCATGATTATTCAAAATGTATCTGAAAAATGTTGTTTAGTGTGAAAACAAAAGATGTTAATGAAGCTTGCCAAACGTGAACATATATCATGTACACATCCAAACAATCTTATTCGAGTCTAGGTGATATTAGACTAATCGCATATCCTGACAGGTACCAACTAATTAGAGTAAATGCTAACGGGATGAATGAAGGATGCAAATGGTTGGAGATGTTTGAAGATGTTCGTGTTGTAGTATTTTGTGTGGCCCTGAGTGATTATGATCAGATGTGGCTTTCTCAGGAGGACTGTGGTAGCGGCAAGCTTCTTAAGAACAAGATGGTTCATGTCAAAGAACTCTTTGAAACAATGGTCAGACATCCCTGTTTCAAAGGTACCCCATTCGTTTTAATCTTGAACAAGTATGATCTGTTCGAGGAGAAGATCGTTCGTGTACCATTGGCCTCTTGTGAGTGGTTCAGTGATTTCAGTCCAATGTGGAGTCACCTTAACAACGTATCACTAGCAAACCAAGCATATTATTATGTCGCAATGAAGTTTAAAGACCTTTATACTTCTATCACGGGTAAGAAACTGTTTGTGTGGCAAGCTCGGGCAAGAGATCGTCTGACAGTTGACGAGGCATTCAAGTATATAAGGGAAGTCGTGAAGTGGGACGAGGAAAAGGAAGAGAGCTACTATGGTGGAGCAGAGGATTCATTTTGCAGTACAACTGATGTTAGCACTTCACCATTTATGCAACAAGGAATGAATTAGCTTAGACATATCTTTAATATTTATAGATTTGGCAAAGAAAAAAAAGTGATGTCAAATAAATCTTTTTTCACAATGGTCTAGTTATTCCAGTGTATATTATTAGTGAGAGTTTCTTGGATGGCATTGGAAATTTTGGGGAATCCAATAGTTGTATCATCTTTTTGTATCATCTTTGTTGTAACTTGTAAGTGGCCTCAAAAGTGTATTATCAAGATGATCATGCATATAAAAATGAGAGTTGGGAGTCGTTTGGCATGCGGGATGGGATTGTTTGCAACATATTTTAAAAATGGTAGAAAATAAATTACAATGGTAGAAAATAAATTACAAGCACAAATAAAATATGAAGAAATTGAAGTGGGTATAAATCAGTTCCTCCCTTATTCTTTTCTCATAAGATTTCTCTATGATTCGAGGACCGTCAATGGCGTATTTCTCGAACGTAGGATTATTTTGACTTCCTTCGGCCCTATTTTGATCTCTTTATGAATATCTCAGATTTAGGGGATATTTGAGATTTCGATCTGAATATCCCAAGAATTTGTGGGATATCTGAGATGTTTTTTCAAGAGAATATAATATCCTTTATATATGCATGAATTAGGGTTTATGATAGAGCAGTCTCCAAGAAATCCTAACTAAAATATGATGTAGAGTCCTATAAAATTTCGATGTCTATAGGGATAAACAACCATATCTCTAGTTTGAATTATTTTATCCCATGTTTTATACGGAGTGATAATCTCACTATTTCAGTACAAATGATGGGATAAATAATCATGAGATTAGTTAATACCTTAAACTAAGTATAGAATAAAATTAACTTCAAATTTTATCTTGATATTATAACTTTCTCTCAGCTGGTCAAATTTTATCTTCAAATTTTATCTTGATATTAGCTACATTTTTCACATGTATTTCTGAAATATCAACTCGAATGTCAACTCATTCGATCATTTAGTTGCCAAGTCAAAATCATACAAATCATCCTCATCATATATATTATTAAAAATGAAAAATTTCAGAGCACTAAAATGAATTATCATTTTACTCTTATACTAAATCAAATATATAATTAACTAAATATAATTAAATAAATTAAATAAATTATAACCTTTATAAACTTAATTAGTTTAATAATTATTAATAGTAATATTGTCCAAAACCGTTACATAAAACTTTTCACATACCACAACAAACGTTGCAAGTAATTATATTGAAGATCATTTATGATTTATTTCTTTTCCCATTATATTTTTGTCTTAATTCTTAATGAATGAAATTAAGAGCACCTGGAATATAATAACCCTTTTAAATTCAAAGGACTTAAATATTCAAGCATATGAAAAGACAAAATTTAATAATAAATAATATAATACATAAATATGCCCTTTTAATCTGAATTTAATTATATTCCTACTTTTTTAAAATATGTACCGAGCAAACATACATATTCTATACAATATAATGAAAAAAATTATCATATAGAAACAAATCCTACGTAGTATAATATAATAATTTTTATTTGGAGGGGGTAAAGGTAACGTATGAACTCAACACGAACTTATATTAATAGAAAAATTGGAGATTTAAAATTAATACTTTCTCGTTTTATTTTATGTGACACTCTTTTCATTTTGATCTCTTCTTTTTTTTTTTCTTGAATACCATGTCAAATTAAACCGTGACACATAAAATGGAACGAAGAAAGTAATATAATATGAATCATTAGTGATGATATAATATAATAGTATAATTTAGTTTAGGAACAATAACCCCTTTAAATTCAAAGAACTTAATCATAGAGCATATAAAGAGATGAAATTTAATAATATAATATATAAATATGTCTTTTAACTTCACTTTAGTTGTGTTCTTACCTTTTTAAATATATATACAATCAAATAAACAGACGCGTTCTTTATATGATATAATGACAAAAAATTATCATATAGAGATAGATCCTAGATGGCATAATATAATAATTTTTATTTGAAAAAATAAGGATAAAGGTAATGTATGATCTCAACACGAACTTATATTAATAGAAAAAATCTAGATCTAAAATTATTATTTCTTGTTTTATTCTATGAAATATTTTTTTATTTTAATTTTTTTCGTTCTTTTTAAAATATCGTGTCAAGTTAAATGGTGACGAGTAAAAATGAAATTAGAGAAAGAGAGTAATATAATATGGATTATTACGGATGATATAATCATATATTATAATTTAGTTTTGGGAATTTTTCTTCTACCGGAGCTCCAGAAAATTATGGCGACTGAAGACCGACTGAACGATTTACCGGACGCCATTATCATTCACATTCTCTCTAAGCTCTCGGACTATCCTAAATCAGTTGTCAGAACCAGCGTATTGTCTACGCGATGGCGATTCCTTTGGATGTCTGTTCGACTATCACTCTTCTACAGTCTCCCTCATTCCTCAAATGGTTATACCGAAAAGCAAATTGCCGATTTCGTAGCTTCTGTCAGTAGAGAACTTTATTATTTGAGATCTTCAGAGAAAATGGTAGCGTTCAGAGCCGTTCTCCCTAGGTATGGCAAAAAGTTATGTTTAAAATGTTGATTTATATTTACATTTCGCTACTAAGTACACTTTGTTTGGATGGTTGGTACCCGTTCTGTTTTATTGTATATCGTTTGAAATTTTGAATCCATGGTTAGGTAACCATGATAAGTCATATTTTGTGTAAGGACCCATTTGCACCTTGTTTGGATGGTTTGACCTGTCGTATGTTTGTTTTGATTGTTACTTAATTTATACTGTATTGTATAGTTTAAATGACGACGATTTACCTTGATTTTTTTTTCTCATTTTATTTTTACGTATTGTTTAATAATCCAATTTTATCCTACTTTTTCACAATAGTTCTACCTCGTATTCTACATTTTTTTGGAGGTTTGTTGTTCAAATTGTTCATGTGCGACATCGTTGAGTGATAAATGGGAAATTTATGGAAAGTTAGGCACATAGGAATGTTTTCGAGGCCAAATACACTTTGAAGTTGATATTGCTTGTGAAGTGTGTGAATGGAATTGTACGTCCAGAATAGCAGTCCTAGGAAGACACATTAAATAACAATGCAGAATGACACAATCTATCCAAAAGTTGTATTCATTAAAATAATACACTATGATCCAGTACAACACAGTATAATACAATACAATACATTATGAAACAATAGGTAATAGTGATCCAAGCAATGTTTAGTGTAATCGCGTAATTATCTTAAATTTTTTCTTCTCATTTTATGTTTATTTATTATTTAGTAATCATATTTTATCCTCTATCCTAGTAGCTCTATCATGTAGCCTACTTTTCTTGTAGGTTTATTATTCAAATTGTAGATGTGTGACATTATGTAACAATGGAGAACGATATAATCTATTCAAACACTGTATTATTAAAACCATACAGTATGATACAATATCATACATCATGAAACAATATGTAACAACCAACCAAACAGAGTGTTAAAGTTGCTAATGTTGAAGAATTAACACTTGGATTTCTCTTCAGGTTCAACATGAGTTACGTTAAAGATGTTGATTTATGGGTACATTTTGCTACTAAAGTTGCTGAGGTTGAATGTTTGGTGCTTGGATTTGGTGGTCGGGCAAGTTATCCGAGATATGAGTTTCCTCAGTTTGCATATAAGAATAAGCATTTGAAGAGGATGATTTTAACGAAATGTGAATTGAACCCTTTTGGTAGTATTAATTGGAGTTGTCTTAATTTTCTTTCAATTGCGTCTTTGAATTTGACAGATGATGTATTGAAAAAGGTATTATCCGGTTGCCCTAACTTGGAGCGTTTAGAACTGGATGATGTTTTGGGGCTTGGTCGTCTAGAAGTTAGCTCTGTGAAGCTGACATATTTGAGCATAAAAGATTACCAAAACGAGAATGGTGATATTCGCCTTGAAATATTAGCTCCCAATCTTAAATATTTTGAATTTTTCGGGTTATGCGGTAAGATATCTTTGCAGCCAAGAAATGTGGCCTCACTTGTCAGTACATGCATATCTTTAGACTATGAGGATTCACTAGAAGAACGCAACTTGGAGGAGGAATGTAGCTATTTTAAGGAACTTCTTCACGGCGTTGGCCATGTGCAGAAACTCGAATTGTGCCCATGGTGTATCCAGGTTTATTCATATTCTATCCAAAATTCAGTTTGTTTTTTTCGTTGCTATTTTCATTAGCTTAGTAACTTTAATAGTGCACTATTTAGGACAATCTAATAAACAAAGTAGTACTAGAATTACATTCATATGGCGAATTTGGTTGATCAGTGGCAGGTGGATGAAGGTAACTGTTTGATGAGGAAAAAACCAGTCCTCCCATAGTCCAAGTTGTTTTATGATCAACAGTTTTTGTTTGTTGAGTATGTGACATGGTTTTGACATATTTTGGCTCATCTATTTTGTTTGTAAGTGCATGTCCAAACTGGAGTTGGAAGGTTGGCAGTCTCCACCATCAAGCCAAAAATTGTTAAAACTTAATGCTGGCTTAGAATCTCTGGACTTCCCCGGAATTTACAGTTTTTTACGGAGTTCAGTGGATCTTGAGACACTAGTGATTGACTGGTACGAATACAATCACGAACTAAGAGTAAGTTTGCCTCAGACCCTTCTCGTTTTGTTATTCTTCATGTTCTCTGTATCAAGCAACTACCAGTGAAAGAAGACGACAATGTATATTAACATATGTAATCTAACGTAAATTAAGAAAAAGACCATAAAACTTTTTTCTGTTGAACCACTTAATTTAAGGTGCTATATTTCAAAGATACTGATAAAAGGTTACCCAAAAAAAAAGGGGACTTGACTGCCTTACCTCTCCATAAAAAATTCTTGAACCGGTTCAATCATCTAGTAAAGAGAAGGTTGAGAAGGTATCACTGTTTGAGGAAGGTGTTGGAGATAACCTTTAAATTTTTTGGATAATGGTGGTGTCTTGGTCACGTTGCGCGTGCCTCAGCTATTCTGATAGATACCTGCTACCTTCTGCCTACTCAAATATTTGTTACATTTGCTGTCAAGGCTTAGGCATATTTGAACTTCGAACCTGCGACCTAATGGGGTCGGCGATAAGCCTTAATGTGTAGGCAAAAAGAGTGTTTCTGTGTGGTTGGAAGACTCCTATTTATAATGTGATTGTAATAGCCTAAGTACTTGCTCAACTGTACATTGTTCATAAGAACTAAAAAGTAGAAAAAAGTGAAGAGTATTCTCAAGTAACATGTGAGTTCCCAAAAAGATCTTACCAGGAAGTTCATCTTGTTACATTATTTGAATTTTGAAGGAAGGAAGCACTCTGGCTTCTCTTATAGTGAGCTAAAGTTGGAAGGTTTTGTTTTATATGTCCACTATTTGACTATATCCAGCTAAAGATTTAGCCAGACCATTGGCTTCTTTGTCACCTTGATTTCTTTACCTGTGCCAAGGAGGTTTGGCAACTCCCTTGACAGCATTCACAATAAGTAAAGGTTGTCTTCCACCCAAAAATGTTTCTAATACCAAGCCAAAATACCAGTTAAGCCGTATTGTTTGAGACTGCATATGCCATAACGATATCATGAGAAGAGTTCCTCACTAAGCCACCTGGTCCACGTTGTCCTTGTCTCAAAATTCACTCCGTGTTTAGTTCCACCCATCCTAGATTAGGTTTGGGCCATTTTACAGTAGTGCTTGTCCATAGAGGTGAGTATTTCTTAATGTGTTCACAAAAATTTCTGGAAATTTCATTTGAGTGCTTCTCTGTAAGGATTTCAGAATCTGCTTTTTATCTTGAAAGTTGATGGTTTCTCTTAGTCGAATCAGCTTGCTTATGATTCTGTTTTTGTGCAAGACGTTTCTCAAGAAACTAGTTCAGCATGTATCATTTCGTAACATTTGCTGTGCACTTGAGAGAATAGCGGACTAATATTAGCACATTATTTCCAGAACGAGTTGTCAAGGAACACGGGTGAGGATGAACATAGCCCGAGGTTTGAGACAGACAAATTTAAATGCTCATTGCAACATCTCAAGACCATCAACTTCGATAACTTTTATGGGTCACTCATTGAAAACAAGTCCATACTGTCATTGGTAAAATATTTGCTCAAGAACACAACAATGCTAGAAAAATTCACCGTTGCTGCTATTCTGGAAGGGAGTGATGCATCTCGAGATTATGCTAAGATGAAACAGGAGTTTCTGAGGTTTCCAAGATCTTCTCCAAATGCTTCAATTGAATTTTCTTCTTTTTGTTTCAATTGATTTGCAACAGACCTAACAACTTCCTGTTTTTGATGAAAACTGTTTGTGTGTTTGATTTCTCAAACTAGTTTGTTGATGATAAACAAGGTTACTATTGATTGTACTTCTTAGTGTTGGAAGGAGTTGTAAATAGTTTTTCATGTCTAACTAATGTTGTGCTTGAGATTTGTTTCTTGAATCGGAAATATGAGTATTTCCAATAACTAAAACGTGTAGCATGCTTGAATCTAACCGGAGATTGGAGTTCGCGTTGATGAATGGTGAAGGAACCGGATGGAAAACTTGGTGGACCGGGAATGCTCGACTTATGGATCTATTCGGTAAACTATTAGGGGCGCGTGTAGCTTTCTCATTTGGTTTCTAAAACAGTAGAACATGAGATGAATTATTGATTCAACGTAATATGTTCAGAATATTTTTTTTTAACTAGAAATGAGATGAAACAACAACATACTTGGTGAAGATCCCACAAGTGGGGTCTCGGAGGGGAAAAATGTATGCAAATTTTATCACTATCTTATAGTGATAAGATAATGATATAGAGGTTGTTTTCGCAAGACCCTCATCTCAAAAATCCTCCCCATTAGCATAAAATACCAAATATGAAATGATTAGAATGGACAACAAATGCAAATATATAGCAATAATAAAAATAATAAAATAAATGATGGACAATAGCGCCACAACTACTAACCTACTATAGTCCAAAACTACTAATCTTCTACCCTAATACGCAATCTTCACTCCTTTTTAAGAAAACATTTTGGGATTTTTATTCATATTGTTGAATGGTGAATTGTCTATCATGTTCTTCTATTGTGAAAAATTAAGGTTGAAAATTCTTTTTCGAGAAAGTATTTCAAAATTCATTTCACGTTTAATTTAAGATCAAAGTTTTTTTTGACCAAATTAAAAATCTACGAGAAAAGCATTATATCACAGATTAAAATTTTACATGTTATTACAAACATTAGATGATGATATAATTTTTTAATAAGAATTAGACCCAAGGTTAAAATTATTCAAAATATTAATTATTAGACTTTCTTGATATTTGTATGCATGACTTACTAGACGATGAAAATAATGGTATATATACACCACGTTAATAATAAAAAGTTGTACTCTAAACCGGAATTTTAAATAGTTCTGTGCACACAGTTCGAGGAGTGTAAACCGCCATTACTCGTTTCAATTCGGTTAAGAAAATCGCCATTATCAAAAACTGCAATTGAAGAAAATCATGGCGGCGGCCGGAGGAGGAGAAGACCGGCTGAGTGATCTGCCGGAGGAGCTCATCCTCCACATACTCTCTATGTTACCAGACAGTAAACAAGTTGTTCAAACAAGCGTATTATCATCGAAATGGCGATTTCGTTGGAAACCCGTTCCAATGTCACTCAATTTCTGTTTCATAGACCATGACAAAGCTCACAAAAAGAGAAATATTCTCGCTTACGTAGCTTCTGTTAATAGAAACCTTCATCATTGGAGGTCTTGCAAGAATATCAAATCATTTACCCTTTTTCCTTATAGCTACATCGATGAGCTTGATATTGATCTTGATGTTGATTTTTGGGTGCATTTTGCTACTCATATTGGTAAGGTTGAAGAGTTCTCGTTGAAGTTTTATGTTCATAGGTGTCCAGGTGCTGGATATGAGTTTCCTGAATTCGCGTATAAGAATACGGTTTTGAGGAAGTTGGAGTTGGGGAGTTGCACGTTGGATCCCACTGGTGTTGTTAAGTGGAGCAATTTGGTTTCTCTTTCGATTGGGGATACGGCTTTGACGGAGGGTGTACTGAAAAAGTTGTTATCAGGTTGCCCTAATTTGGAGTGCTTGGAATTGCTTAGATTTCTTGGTATTCGTCGTCTGGAAATCAGCTCTGTGAAGCTGAGAAAATTGATTTTAGGGATTTATGATGAAGAATGTGATGATTTAGATTTCTATTGCCTCGAAATACATGCTCCGTATATTCGGCACTTGGAACTTCGGGGATTGTGTTGTTATACAATGCACTTTCAGCTGAGAAATGTGGCCTCACTTGTCACCGCAGTCCTTGCTTTAAGTGTTGATTTTTGTGACCTTGTAGATAGAAGTGAGAAATTAGAGAAGGAGTGTGGATATTTGCAGGAACTTCTTCACAACGTTGCCCATGTCGAGAATCTTGAATTGGGTCCCTGGTGCATCGAGGTTTACTCTTACTCTTGGCTATCCGCTTCAGATATTGTTTTCTTCATTTTGCAGACTTAGCATTTGTTATTGAATTCATCAGTTTAGTAACATTAACAATGTC
>JAABOM020000103.1:325941-369061 GCA_011800125.2 Solanum clarkiae
TGCCACATTTGGTCCCAAACTTTGCCAACTCGAGCCAATTAAGGACTCACGAATTTCTAACTTACGGGTTCTAACAGTTTATTGATGATTTTTTCTACTCCCCCATATTTATCTTTACATCTATTTCTTGAGTTTACCTTTATTTAGTTATATTACCGTGTCGCTTTTATTATATTTTGTCTTTTAGACTTGATCAACCTATAATTTCTATTGAGTAGCTCACGTTTTTTTGTACGTATACTGTACTTCTACATCTTTTTTATGGAGCTCCCAGTACGAGCTATTCGCAGAGCACACCTGATCATCCGTAACAACACCAGATACAAATAATGGTGAACTCCTGACATTTAGAGATTTATCGCCTTCCTTTCCTTTTTACTGGTTGTATTTTGTATTTCGAACAGTTATATTCTTATAGTGCACACATATTTTATTAGCTTTCACACTTGGTAATTTCTGTTCTTGGTGATATTAGGTCCAGATGGTTGTCTTGTGTCAGTTTATCTTTGGGTTACTTTTGAATATTTAGTATATTTTGAAACGCATTACACATTTATGCTCTTACCTAATTTTTTTTGGTTATATTATTTCCTTTTCTGCTTATTATTATTTTTTATTATTATTTATCTACTATGAGCAAATTATCTTTCGCAATTGTCTTTAATTTTGGGTTTGACTTGTCTAATTGGCGATTCTGATAGACGTCATCATGCCTAAAATTTGGATCGTAACATATATGCAGTATCAATCTCTTTACTAACAACTTAAATAATCATATATATATATATATATATATTCACGAATAACTCAAATAAATCATAAAATTCACGTGTCATCAATCTCTATACTAACAACTTAAATAATTCAAAACATAAGTGTTTTCAATCTCTTCAATAACAACTCAAATAATTAAAAATACACGTGTTATCAATCTATTCGTTAATAACCCAAATAATTAGATTTTATATATATTATCAATATCTTCACTAACAACTCAAATAAATCATAAAATCCACACATCATTAATCTCTATACTAAACAACTTAGATAATTCAAAATATACGCATTTTCAATCTTTTCAACAACAATTCAAATAATTAAAGATACACATGTTATCAATCTATTTGCTAATAACTCAGATAATCAAATTATATATATATTATCAATATCTTTATTAACAAACTTAAATAATTATAAAATTACACCTGTTATCAAATTAAATAATCCACGTCATCAAAATTATCGCGAATTACATTTGACCCGTCCAAATAAATATAACCCGACCCGACCCACCTATTTCTTTTTTTTCCCTATAAAATCCAGCTAAGAAGTTCATTTCTCTTCAGTCCATCATATACCAAATCCCTAAACCCCAAATTGGTTCTTCAGTTCTTCAATGCCGAAGAGAATCATGGCCACGGGAGATCGACTCAGCGATATGCCGGAGCCGGTTCTATGTCACATTCTTTCTATGTTGCCGGACGGTAAAGAGGTTGTGAGAAGCAGTGTCTTATCTCAGAGATGGCGGCATCTCTGGAGGTCTGTTCCGGTATCACTCAATTTCAGCTTCCCTGAGGACACCTATTTCGGCCTCCCTGTTAGTGGGGAAATGGAGATCCTTGATTTCGTGAATTCCACCACTAGGGAGCTTCATTACTGGAGATCTTTCGAGAAAATCAGAAAATTCAATTTGTGTATCAATTTTTCTGTTCCGAAAAGGTTCAACAAAGATATCGATTGCTGGGTGCATTTCGCGACAAAAATGGCCGATGTTGAAGATTTAAGTCTTGAGTGTTTTTCTGGATACAAGTTACCTCAGTTTGCATTTAAGAATACCTCGTTGAGGAATTTGAACTTGAAGTACAGTAAGTTGAAGCCAGAACCTTCCGTTAATGTGGACTGGCGTAATCTGGTTTCGCTTTCAGTTGGATTCGTGGAATTGACGGAGGTTGTCATGAGAAAGGTACTATCCGGTTGCCCTAACCTAGAATGCTTGCAATTGGACTTCATTTGGGGCTTTGATCGTCTTGAAATCAGCAATGTGAAATTGAAAAAATTGACCTTAAACAGCTTTGAAACTAGTGAAAGTGACGTTTGGCTTGAAGTATTAGCCCCGTTTATTCAAATTTTGCAACTTGTGGGGTATTCCAGTGGGATACGCTTGAGAAATGTGGCTTCACTTGTCACTGCAGTCTTTCAGATAGATTTTCATTTCGATTTTAAAGAGAGAGACAGATCAGAGAAGGAGTCTAGTTCTTTGAAGGAACTTCTTCACAGCATTGCCCATGTCGAGAATCTTGAATTGAGTCCCTGGTGCATTCAGGTTTTTTCATACTCTTCATTATCCAGAATTCATGATATATTTTTTTCTCAATTTGGGACTTCTTATTTGCTATTAAATTTATTAGTTTGTTAACATAACCAATTTGGTATGTACCTAGTAAGTAATTACATTCTCATGCCAATCTAGTTGGGTGGCGATTGAGACAAGACTTTTTGGACAAAAATTTGAATGAAGAACAGTTAGAATGAAAAGTTTGCAATGGACATAACCTGCTGTAAAATTTAGATTCATTTACATTGATCATAATCTTTTAGTCATGTGAATGGGTTATTCAAAGTGTTTAAAATCCATTATTGGATCTCCAAACCAACCTTGAACACTGTTTAACAATTTGCATGTCATTTATTAAGTATGTCACATTTCTTTGTTTTAATATAATCTGGATTTTCCATTTGGTTTACAAGTGCATGTCCACAATGTCACTGGAAGGCTTCCAGTATCAACCATTGAGATCGACATTCTTAAAACTTCACACAAATTATGAAGAGTTGGACCTCCCAGGAATTTGCAGCTTTATACAGAGTTCATCACATCTTGAGACATTGGTGATTGACTGGTACCATCCAGATCGAGGAGTAAGTTTTCTTTATGCCTTCAATTCTGTTACTTCATGTAGAGTTCATCACATCTTGAGATATTGGTCATTGACTGGTACCATCAAGATCGAGGAGTAAGTTTCCTTTATGCCTTTAGTTCTGTTACTTCATGTTATGAATATCAAACAACTATTTTATCTTTCTTGAAATGGAATATCAAATAACTATTAATAGAAGAAGAAGACGATATATACCAACATATTTTAAATCTTAAGTGAAGAAAAAGATCATATGTTTTTGTTGTATTTAAACCACCTTGCTTGTAAAGTTCTCTGCGCTAGCTCTTTAAGAATAAGTAACAAATCAACCTGTTTAATTCTAAAGTAAAGAGAAGATTGAGAAGGTTCAATCTTTTGATAAAAGCGTGGAAGATAAGCCTCTAATCTGTAAGAAAAAAGCAGGTTTCTCTATAGGAGGTGGGCTCCTGTATAACTAGCCAAATTACTTGATGAACTTTTACAACAGTAACTTCTAACTTGTTGATACATGCTCCCAGTTCATTGTTCCCATAAGAACTCAAAAAGAGAAAAACTGAGTAGTATTTTTAAGTAACATGTTAGCTCACAGAAAGATCTGATCGCAATGTTCATCTTGTTCATTATTGGAGTTCTCACTATGGGAAGTTCTTTTGGTAGTGAATTAAAGCTGAAAAATTTCTCCTCTGTGTCCTATAGATGGTTGTATCACTCCACTCGCTTCTCCATAACAGTGTGTCATGTTGAGTTCTTTCCTTTGAATAAGCTCTTTAATCTCTTCAGTAATAAGCTGCTACAATGTTTAAGATAACATCTTAGCCCATAGGGAAATGCAAATGCTTCAACTGTATTGTTTGTTCCATGGGCTAGTGAGTGCATATGCCATAATAATATCACCAGACCCCATTAGTGGGATTATACTGGGTATGTTGTTGTTGTTGTTGTAGTTCCTGGTTATGCCACCTTTTTCACATTGTCCCTCTCTGCAACTGGCATTTATATTTTGTTATAACCATCCTACATCAGTTTTGCAAAATTTTACAATAGTGCTTGTCCATGGAGGTTAGAATTTTTGAATGTGTGCACAGAATTTGCGCCAGGAATCCTTAGCTCAAATTCTTGAAATTTCAGTTCAATGCTGCTTTGCAAGGACTTTTAAATCTGCCTTTTAATCTCTAAAGTAGATGGTCTCTTTGATAAATTTGTTGCAGTAATGTGCTTTTGTGTAAGACGCTTAGAGGAACTTTTGTGTTCTCTCAATTTATAGTCCTCAAGAAAATAGTTTTGCTCGGGTTCAGAGATTTTGTTACTGTCACAGTTGATTCTATGAGTAAGCCGCTTCTATAATGAGCTCTTGTTGTTGTTGTTGTTGTTGTTTTTTTTTTTTTTTTTTTTTTTTTTTTTTTTTTTTTTTGAGAAAGAAGTTTAACAAGGCATAGTACTCACCTTCAGGCAAAGAGATAAAAGACCAGCTTCAACAAAGCGTTGAAACATTTTTCTCTTTGTTGTTTGCTTATACCACCTTGTAACATTTGCTAAGTACTTGAATCTAAAATATAATTCATCACCTTTTTATTTTATCTAACTATCAATTCATTGGCTTTTACGTTCCACAAGGAGAATAGCTGGTTAATATTTGCGAATTCTTTCGTGCAGTACTTATATCCATATTATGTTAAGGATAAGGACAGGCAAATCAGGAGGTTTGATACGCATAAATTTAACTGCCCATTGCTACATCTGAAGACTATCAAGTTCATTAACTTGGTTGGACCATTAAGTGTGAATAAGTTTGTTCTTCCATTGGTTAAATATTTGCTTGAGAATGCAATCGTGCTAGAAAAGTTCGACATGGCTGCCAGATGCAAAGTGATTGATGTGCCTGTTGATCAGAGTGAAATTGAACAGGAGCTCTTGAGCTTTCCAAGATCCTCTTCGCGTGCTTCGCTTATCTTTTCTTATCAACGATCTTTGCCCCCTCTCGTTGTGTATCAATCACAACGGGCTTAACAATTGTTACTATGCTTGAAATTGGTTTGCAGCAAAAGGCAAAGTTAGGTTTCTAGTTGTCAGTAATCAGTATCCAAGGAGTTTTTCGTATTTCTTCATGTCTAAGTACTTAACATTGTGTTTATTATCTGATCATCATGTTCATGTGTGATCGCTTGTTCCAAATGCTTTGTGATATATATTCACATTGCTGAATCCTGGTCGTTTTGCGAAAAGTAGTATTTCTGGATTTTTATGTGTCCAATGTTTAGCCTATGTGATTAACACAAACATATTAGATCCTGCGCTGCAAGTAGAAAGAGTAGATTCATAGGATGGTGTTTGTTACTGATGAATATTTCTTAAGCATTTATGACTTTTGAAGATACTCTTTTGACAGGAAAACATACATACGGATACACTTTTGACAGGAAAACATACTTACATTATGTGCTTCTCATATATTGCTGTAAATCAGTGCTATAATAAGTAATCACTTTTTACCATTTTGATTAAGTGGATAATGTAATTAAATGGAGAACAGACTCCCCTGTGCATTGTTACCATAAGAACTGAAAAGAGAAAAAATTGAGGAATATTCCCATGTAACATTTGAGCTCACAAAAATATCTAATCAGGAAGTTTATCTTGTTGCACTATTGGAGCTAAGCTTTGGGCTATCTTTTAAATTCAAAGGAAGGGAGCTTCCACTTGTCAACCCTTCTCCTAGTGCAATTGGTGACTGTACACTATTGGCTTCTCTATAACAGTGTGGCATCTTAGCTTATGTATCAACTCTTTAATAGGTTCATAGTGCCAAGTGCCAAGAATGTTTTGCAACTCCACAAGATTCACATTAAATAAAGAGTTGGATTCCACCCAAATTTTGTTCCTTACATAGGCTGGTATTCCATCTCACATACTGTACATCTGATTGAATCGGTGACATTTAATGACCAGCCACATACAACTGTCCTTATGTATTGAACTATTCTATGTTGTCACTCATATTTTGTATAAGGACTCTTCACTTTGTTTGTTGGATCTTTAGGTATTCCCTTTACCCCTTTGATTGCGAGTTGCGTAATTTTCTTCCTTTGATTCCAGCTTTAATGAAGGAAAATAGTCAAACAAGTTCCTCGTAGAATGTGAGCCTTGAGTCTTCCATCAATATGATATTATTTGTTCCTTTCTGGTCCACATTGTCCTTGTCTGTGAGCGTCTGGTTCTACTCTTCCTAGACTAGGTTTGCTCCATTTTTAAGTAGTGCTTGTCCATCAAAGTGAGCATTCTCTATATGTTCACAAGAAATTGCTCCAAGGAATACGCAGTTCAAATGCCAGAAATTTCATTTGAAAGCTGCCTTGCAAGGATTCAGAATTTACTTTCTAGTCTTGAAGTTGATAATTTCTCTTTTCTGAATCTGCAGCAGCTTGTGCTTTTTATTTCGTTATATGCAAGACTTCTGAGATTTTTGTTCTCTCAATTTTCATTGTTTGGTTTGTCAGTAGTTCTTCATTTCTGATTAACATTGTATTCTTTGATCATTATTTGAGAAGGATTGCTTATGTTGTGTGATTTATGTTCATATTGCTGTCCTGATCATGTTTTCATACTATCAAAGTTTAAGGTTTGAATTCCTCGAGAACAGTATTTCAAGAATCATTACGTATCCAAGGGCTTCTTTTAGTTGTCCTATGCTATTAACCACAAACAAAAGAATGGACAGAATTTCTGCACATTAATCATGGGATGAGTCTTTTGCTTCTGTTTGATTGTTTTCCCGTTACTTGACTAGTTCTTTTGTATGTTGACGTTTTTTCTTTTGGAGGGTTTGGGCACTTTTCATAAATTGCTTTGGATTTTGAGATATTTGACTTTTGGGGTTGACCAGTTCTTGGCATGTAGCTTCTAAATTTAGTCTGATATGATCCGATGCTGTGATGTTCTTTTGTGGTGGGGTTTTTTACTTTGTTTCGAAATCAGTAAAAATATGCTTCCTCTGTTTCGTTTTATTTGATATATTTTTTCCTTGTTGGTCGATTTAAAATGATCGACGCCTTTTCTATGTTGGAAACTATTAATTATACTTCTCTTATATTGGAAATTATGTGGTTCTTACATTGTATTTTACAGCTGATGACACTCTTTTTTGCACATTACATAGTCATGTTTATAACCGTAATATGATAGGAGCATTTTTTAATATCTGACACATTTACATTATTACACTGTCAAAATATTTATTCTTTGTATTCAATACCATGTTAAATACTATTATATATAATACTATAGGTAGAGGTACCTTGGTCAGTTCAAGCCAGTTGAATGCATGGAGCCTCTTGGCATTGATCGACCAAATCAATGTCCATTGCTAGAATTTTCAAACTAGTACACTAAGGTGTTTAATGTATGTGAAATTGAGGTTTATTGTGATTCAATCAACTATGTGTAATTGGTAAAGTGGCTGCCCATATGACCAAGAGGTCATGGGTTCAAGCCTTGGAAACAGCCTATGGCAGAAATGTAAAGTAGGGTTGCGTACAATAGATCCTTGTGTTCAGGCCCTTCCTCGGATCCTACGCATAGCGGGAGCTTTAGTACACCGGGCTTGTCCTTTTTCAACTATATTTAAATCACATAGACTATTCAGGCGGATCAACCCACCCTAGTAATGCTCTCGTCAAATCACATTAAAATCTTTTGTTCAGGATTGGGGATACCATACTTCTTCCAAAAAAAAGGAAAGGAATGGGAAAAACAAAAGAAGGTGCTTTGTATATAACTGAGAAAATCTATACAAGTATTTAAGCTACTTATATCTCATATTACAAATAGGAGTGCTTCTGTACAGAGACACTCTTCTTACTTACACATTAGAGGCTTATCTGATTGAGGAGTAAATTGGTTCAGTTCTTATCCTTTTTTGGCAATCATTTTCCTTTTGAGGTTCACCAGCATGGTCTTTTTCCATCAATCTCGGATGGAGCCAAAGATTCACTATTTTTTGGCTTTGGCGTATGATGGAATAAAGCAAAATGGCTCTTTAAACTGTCTGCGCTTCTTTCAGTTGTGAAGTAGCAGTTAGTCAATGCAACTTTCGACGCTCATCATGGGTCATCCGGAAACAGTCGCTCTATGTTTTTAGATATAGGGGTCAAGCTGCGTATATTCGACCCCCCCTTACCCCGCCCATTCCCGCTATGTTTTTAAATATAGGGGTTAGGTTGCGTACATCCGACCCCCCCTTACCCCGCAATGGGTGGGAGCCTTTGAGGCATTGGGGTAATGTTGTTCACCAGCATGGTCTTGGTGCTCAGCCAGTTATATTGATAAAATTAATTTCATTTATGTATCAAAAATAATATGCTAGTTTATTTACCTTCTCTAATCTCTAACCGTAATGATAAATATCTATAGTTGATGTTCGATGTGGCATCTGTTGGAAGAAATATGTTAGTAGAATGATTGAAGGTGGAAAAGTTTTTGGATTAATGCTTTTATAATTTATGAGAAAGAGAAGTCATTTGTTTTAATCTTGAACAAGTATGATCTGTTGAAGATGAAGGTCAGTCGTGCACCATTGAACTCTTGTGAGTTATTCACTGTTTTCAGTCCAGTGCGGGACTCACCAGAGTTAGAAGCCTCTGGCAAACCAAGTATATTATTATATATATCGGTGAAATTCAAAGATTTTTATGCTTCTCCAACAGACCGATTGCTATTTTTGAGGCAAGCGACAGAGCAACAGTCATTGAGCGTTCTAAGTATGTATGGGAGGTTGTGAAGTGGGATGAGGAGAAGGAAGAGAACTACTATGGTGGAGCAGAGATTTTTCATTTTACAGTACAATTGATGTATGTTCTTCTCCATTTATCTGGCAGGAGTAAAATAAGTTTAGAGTTTTGAACGACCTCTAATTTTCAGTATGCAATTTAGCGCAAGTAATACTGCTTTATGCAAAGTTTCTTCATGCCAGAAACCATTGAAGATGTTCCATAATTTTGTTTACAGGAAAGAGTGTAGATGCAACTGCGGAAGTAGAGAGGTCTTCCGGAGTTCTCTGCCAATCCATGTTATAATCTTCAGACAAGTCATTGTTTTTGTGTAGCATATATAGTGCATAAACGATGCTATCTGAATTTTCAATATAGTTTGATTGATTTTTTCTCTTAGTTTCTTGAATGGAGTGGACTCTCTGATCTTAAGTTAAGGTGATATGCAATGAATGAATGGACTCCGAGACATGGCAAAAAAGCTGAAGATCCAAATGAGTACTTCCTCTTCTCCATCATGACTCTGTCTATGCTTCCTCCTCTACCTTGTTGCATATTGCGTATTTGGGTGAAATGAAATGCATTAGGTAATATTGAGTTTCTGTAGTCGTTTAAGTGCTTGACTGAAAGAACTTGCTTTCTCCGTAGATAATTTAATTATTTTCTTGTATTCTCCAACCATGCTAAGCAGGTGAAATTTTTGTATGGGCCTATGGGAACAGGTACTATCTTCATTCTTGGTCAGTTCTATTGCTAAGATCTTGTTTTACTTATCTACAAGAAGATGTTATGCTAGTAAGGTACGTTAATGATCTAGAAAGGGACCATCGATCCATGGAAGGAGGCGCTTCCTTATAAAGATAAATATAGTTGGTGTTTGATGTGACATCTACTGGAAGAAATATGATAATAGAACAATCGCAGGTGTAAATATTTATGGACTGGATGACATTAAATCTTATATTAATGTTTAGGACCAGTAACTGTTACTACTTTAACTGTGCAGTTGCTAAATACAAAACAGACTTTGCCCTATGTACACGTGAAACAGACTAACTACACTAATGGAGCCAGCCTCTTGAAAATCATATGTTCAATAAGTCATCATTTTCTTCAGTTGCCATCATTAAAATATATGTTTAATGTCCTTCCTGACAGGTCCTAGCTAATCCGAATTCAGAGGAAATGCCAATGGAATTAATGATCGATGCAAATGGGTTTAGATGTTGATTTGTGATTATATTTTGCAATAAGACTTGCTACTGTTGAAGATTTACTCCAAATTATGGAGTAGTCTAGTTTTTCTTTTTGGTCTAGTTGCACATCCCTTCAACATTAGCTAGTTTAGTTGCAAAATATACCCATAAATGTCTAGGCGATGGCGGTTTCTTTGGATGTTTTTTCCACTGTCACTCGATTTCACCTTCCCCAACAGTGAAATTCAAAATGGCACCCTTGATTACCAGAAAAAATCCAGAATTTCAGGTATGAGGAGCATTATCCTAAAATGTTGATTTATGGGTACATTTTGCTACTAAACTTGCGACTGTTGAGGATTTTGACACTTGCATTTTTCATATGGTCAAAGGTATGAGTTTCCTCGGTTTGCATATAAAAATTCATCGTTGTGGAATCTAGTTTTTTGACATTGTCAACTGAGTAGTGTTAAATGAAGTAATCTCGTTGAACAGAAGATTGAAACAATACCTTTTAAACTGAATTTTGAAGAATGAACTATGAGAATAAAGAGTTTCCAATGGACAGAACGACATTTAAAATTTGGATTGATTTATGATCATGTGAATCATCCAAGTTCTTAAAGTCCATCGTTGAACAGGAACTCTCTGTTTATGTACTGCATTTTACATCTTCTACGTGTTGTTGAATCAAGTTCTACTTTTTCCTCATTAAAAGAAAGTCATCTTTGGATTCTCAAACTAACGTTGAACACTTTTATGTGGTAAAACACGGTTTGATGCTCCACAAGTTATTTTTTACGAATTATTCACAATTTTCATGTCATTTGTTAAGTATGTTGCATTTCCTTGTTTTGACATATTTGGTTTATAAGTGCCTCTCCATACTAGTGTTGAAAGGGTAGTGGTCTCCACCATCTAGCCCGAAACTTTTAATACAGCTATTACTGTTGGACTTCCCTGGGATTCACAGCTTTCTATAGAGTTCATCGGATCTTAAAGACATTGGTGATTGACCAGAAACGAAGAGTAAGTTCCCTTTGTATCAACAAATTTCTGATCTCAAGTACTGCAGGGAAATTATCCTTATTTATTTTGAATGTAAACTCTCTTTTTGGTATACTTCATAGAAATATGATAACATGTTACAAAGAGGGGACTTGACGGGTTACCTCTTGAAGAAAAAGGTTAGAATTGAACCGGTTCAATCCTCAAGTAGGGATAAGATAGAGAAGGGTTAATCTTTGACAAAAGTGCAAGAGATAAGCCTCTAATGTGTTTGAGATTCGTGTTGTAGGATTTTTGTGGCCCCATGAGTAACTATGATCAGATGTGCCTTGCCTTGAAGACTACGGTTTTGGTACACTACCTTAAAACAAGATGACACATACCATTTCTCCCGGTTATTATGAAGGGTTCGGTAAAAATTTTGAAAAAGCAGTGCTTGGAAATCATATCATTAAAAAATTCAAGGACTAATATATGAAAAATTAAAGAAATTGACTAGTTTCTGTTGAGTGGTCTCTAAATGTTTATAAAGATAATGCGGATCATGGTGAAATTATACAATTTGTTCTCCTAGGTCATTATAGAGGATCCTGCAAAGATTTTAGAAAAAAGTGCTTGAAAATTATGTCATCAAAAAATTTGTTTATACTAATACACACGAAAATAAAATATTTTTTGCATAATTTCTATTGAGTAGTCTTTAAATGTTAAAAGATGATGTGGATCAAGGTGAGGCTATATGTGTTGTTCTTTCAGATCATTACAAAGGATCTTGTAAAGATTTTGGACAAAATTGCTCAAAAATTATATCATAAAATAATTCACACAAAAATTGAGAAAATCAGAGAAAATTTTAATTGCTAAAAAAACTTTCGTATACTCGAGGAGCACGATAGCGTGACTTTTTAACGTGCACCTACTGATCGGAAATGGCAAGAGGACGGAAAAAGCTAGTAATGAAGTTGCAGGTAACACCAAAAGGGACAGAGAAGCCGGACTGGGACACCCAATCAAAAATGAAGATAAACAAGGCAAGCAAGTAATGGAGGGGTGGCCACCTCTTCCTATGAAAGAGGTAAACCCCAATACTAATGTAATGGTGCAAAGAACGGTCAATTTAGGAAGTAAAGCCTAGACTGTGACAAGCATGAATCAGTCAATGGAGGTGTGGGATCTAGAGAATGTAGTTCAACAAGCTCCACAGAGAAAGTTAGACATGAACCCTGAACCAGGAAAGATATGGGTGAATTTTTTCGATACTAATCGATTGTCTTTTGAAGGAATGAGCCTGAGCTGTGTAAATTCAGCTATTAAGAATGGGGAGAAGGTCATAGAACTGAATAAATAGGAGATTGACAAAGCTACAGAAGAATGGAAGCAAGCGCTTATTCTATATGTGATGGGGGGAGTCTCCTGACATAGCTGCAGTTATGATTAAATGGATAATGCATTGTGTGAGTACTGTATCCTATTCATCTCAGGTTAATGGAAGAATCACTAAACCATTTCAAGTTAAGAGGTGTGATGCAAGGTGACCCATGTCACCTTTCCTCTTTTTACTTTCAATGGATTATCTAACAAGAACCTTGAAACAATTGTATACTGATCCAGAATTCCACTATCATCCCAGGTGTAAGAGGCAAAGAATAATCCAACTTAGTTTTGCTGATGACTTGCTGATGTTCTGTAGAGGAGACATAAAATCTGTAAGAGGTCTATATAAATGCTTTCAATTGTAATTGCCTTTTTGATATTTCGGGGTAGCCCTGAGCACTAAAAGAATGTCCTTAGTGCAAGGTAAGCCTCTAGTTGATAGGATGTTGAATAAGATGAATAGCTGGACAACCAATTTCTTATCCTATCCGCTGTGGAAGGGCACAATTGGTTTAAAATGTGTTGTTTTCCATTCAGACTTACTAGGACAAGTGTTTGCTTTACCTAAAAAGATCTTCCATGTTGTAGAAAGTATTTGTAGAAGGTTTCTATGGACAGGTAATGTTGAAAATTCTAAGAAAGTAGTTATTGCTTGGGATTAGCTATGTTGGCCAAAAACCAGTGCGTGTATGAATTTCTTACATGTGTATTCATGGAATAATGCTGCAATAGGAAAACTCCTACGGAATCTTTGCAAATAGAAGGATAAGCGGTGAGTGGAATGTATGCATAGTTATTATGGCAGCAAAGGATATGGGGCGTACAAGCCAAGAAAGCATTCGGGATTGTGCAAAGGATCTTTAAGGCACACAAGTATCTTTAGAATGCTGGATACAGTGAAAATATTATGATGCAAATAAAACAGTACTTTATGAGGAATGTCTATTAGAGATTGCAAGGAAATAGAGAAAGTGGAAAGGAGGAAGTTGGTCCGGGCAAACTATGGGGCTCCCAGATGGTTGCCTATACAATATATATTGCATTACATAGAAGGTTGTCGACAAAAATGAGGTTAGCCAAGTGGGGAATGTGAAAAATATTGAGAAGAATATTATTGAATTGTGTATCTACATTATTACACAGAGACCCTATTTATAGACACTTCAATAGAGTCCATTTTTTTCCTTCTAATTTTTTTTTTTTTAAAAACCCTTCTCAAAAATAGAATCCTTTTTCAAATTGAGCAGGACCAAAACAGAATACTTAGAGTGCAAATTCAGTGTAAGGGAGGAAGCAGACTTTGATGTAAGCCTTGACACTCGATCCATCCCCAAGAGAGAAAGCTTTAAATATCTTGGGTCCATTATCCAGAGTAGTGATATTGACAATGATGTCACACACCATATCGTGGAAGCATGAACGAAATGGAGGCTTGCCTCTGGAGTTTTGTATGGTAAGAAGATACCACCTAAACTTAAAGGTAAGCTTTACGGAACGGTGGTTAGACCGTCCTTGTTATATGGGGTAGAGTGTTGGCCAATCAAGAACTCACATGTTCAGAACATGCAGGTCGCGGAGATGAGGATGTTGAGATGGATGTGTGGACATACCAGGAGCGATAAGGTTAGGAATGAGACTATTCGAGAGAAGTTGGAGGTGGCTCTTGTGGCCGACAAGACGAGGGAAGATATTGCGTTGGTTTGGACATGTGCAGAGAAGAAGTGTAGATGCTCCTGTTAGGAGGTGCGAAAAAGGTTGGAGTTAGGTGTTACTTAGAGGGTAGAGGCAGGCCGAAGAAATATTTGGGGGAGGTGATCAAACAAGATATGATGAAACTTCATCTTGCCGAGGACATGACCTTAGACAGAAAGAAGTGGAGGTTGCGTATTAGGGTAGCAAGCTAATGGGTTAGCGATGGTAGTGATATAATAGGCTATTAGGAGTAGTCGGTTTTATCTTATGTTGCTATTATAAGCATTATGTTTGTTACTTTTTTTGTTTTAAGTTTTTACTGTTACTTTGTATTTACATATTATCGCTGCTTTCATTATTAGTCGTTTGCCCTTTTTCAGTTCTTTCCATTTTTTTCCATATCTAGAGTATTTTCTGCTTATGGGGCTTGATTCTTGAGACGAAGGTTTCCTGTAAACAACCTCTCTATCTCTATAAGGTAGTGGTAAGGTTTGCGTACATTTCACTTCCCCAGACCCCACTTGTGGGATGACACTGGGTATGTTGTTGTTCTCAATACAATCCTTTACCAAATATTGTCCTATTTACTATTTCTATTCCTACTATTATTCCTAATCTTATTCCTTTTACTTGGGATTGTATATACATATTCCTAGTCTAACAGATAATAACATCAAATTTGATATATCCTATGTGTCAAGAGAAGAATGAAAGATTGATCACCTATTTTTTGAGTGTCCATTCAATGTGGAAATATGGTTAAAGTTACTAGCATGGAAGGGTATAAATAGTCATATTTTCAAAATGGCAAGAAGTGGTTCATTGAGCAATCACTCACATGAAAGGAAGGAACAATATAGCACAGGTGTATAGGTTGACTCTAGATGGTACCATGTGATATGGAGGTATCGATATTGACAACGTATCGAGAGCCAAATCAATACCAAAGTCTATTTCTCGTACTAGAGGTAATCCCAACAAATTCTCAGGAAATATTTCAGATAATTCTTTCGCCAATGGTATCTTCTCTAAACTAAGTGTTTCCCTCTTTGGTGCTTACCATAGCTAAGAGACTCATGCAACCTTTACTATGTAATTTCTAAGACTTCATAACAGATATAATTGTACCAACCTTTGGGACTTGACCTCCCTTTAATATAAAGATAGGCTCATTGGGTATCTCAAACCTGACTATCTTTGCATGACAATCTATTATAGCATAATAAGGAGATAATTGATCCATACCCTTCGACACATCAAAGTCAATTATGTCAAGTACAATTAGTTTAGCTAGAGTATCTCTACCCTCAGCTCTAATTTGACAATCACGATACACATATTCAACTAATAGACAAACTCCCACAGGAGTCACAACAAGAAAAGGGTGATTCAACTTCTCTGTTTGTCTAGCAAACCTCAAAGCTATGTATGAAGACACATAGGAGTAGGTAGATCTTGGATCAATCAAAACATGTTTATCAAATGAACAAACTAAAATAATACTGTAACCACTGCATTTCAGGCCTGAACAGCCTGTCTAGTAAGTGTAGAAACTCTTGACTAGCCTCTACTAACATTTCCCTGTCCTTAATTTCCAGCACCACGTTCTCCAACACCTCGACCTTTGTTTCCTGCGCCAGTAGATACTTGAGGCATTACGAGTAGTCTAAGTAGGTGCAACTATCTGAATAGAAGTTCGGGTGAAATTTTTGGGAGGTAGAGGGCAATCCCTAATGCAGTGTCCCTACTAACCACACCAAAAGCACTCTAGCCAAAACACGACATTGGCCTACATGTGATCTGTCACGAGTTTGGTAGGAGGGAGCCGTGGCATACACTTGCCTAGAAATTCGTTGTACCTGTGAGGATGGCGGTCCCTGAATACTCTTTACATATTATAAATCTCTTCACTAACAACTCAAATAAATAAATAAAAAAATACATATGTTACCAATATATTCGCTAGCCTCTTTTCACTTGCAACTCAAATAATCAAAAAATACACAAGTTGTCGATCCCTTCAATGATAACTCAAATAAATAAAAGAAAGTGCTATAATTATGTTCACTAACAACTCAAATAATTAAAAGATACATGCATTGTCAATTTCATTACTAACAAGTCAAATAAACAATAAATACATGCGTTATCAATCTCTTCACTAAGAAGTCAAACACTCAATAAATACTTGTGTTATCAATGTCTTTCCTAACAACTTAAATAATTAAAAACATACATGCATTATCAATCTCTTTACCAACAGCTCAAATAAGAAAAAAATACATGCGATATCAGTATCTTCACTAATAAGTCGAACAATCAAAAAATACACATGTTTTATCAATCTTTACCTAATGATTCAAAAAAAAAAAAAAGAAACATATGTTATTAATCTCTTCACTAACAACTCGACTAATTAGAAAATACACGTATTCTTAATCTCTTCAATAACAACTCAACTAATCAGAAAGTCCACGTGTTCTCAATCTCTTCACTAACAACTCAAATAATCAAAAAAAGTACGCGATATCTATCTCTTTACTAACAACTCAAATAATCAGATTATACATGTATTATCAATATTTTCACTAACAACTAAAATAAATCATAAAATACACTTGTTATCAATCTCGATACTAACAAATCAAATAATTCAAAAAACACACGTGTTATCAATCTCTTCGGTAACAACTCAAATAATTAAAAATATACTTGTTATTAATCTCTTCACTAACAACTCAGCTAATCAGAAAATACACGTGTTCTCAATCTCTTTAATGACAACTCAACTAATCGTAAAGTACATGTGTTCTCAATCTCTTCACTAACAACTCTAATAATTAAAAATACATGTGTTATCAATTTATTCGCTGATAACTCAAATAATATGATTATACACGTATTATCACTCTTTTCACTAACAACACAGAGAAATCATAAAATACACATGTTATCAATCTCTATACCGACAACTCAAATAATCCAAAAATACACGTATTGTCAATCTCTTCAGTAACAACTCAAATAACTAAAAATACATGTGTTATCAATTTATTCATTGATGACTCAAATGATAGATTATACACGTATTATCAATCTCTTCCCTAACAAACTCAAATAGTTACAAAATTACATGTGTTATCAATTTAAATCCACGTTACCTAATCTATCCTGAATTATATTTAACCTGTCCTAATAGTATAGGACAGGTTATATATAATTCAGGATAGATTAGGTAACGTGGATTATTTAAATTGATTTAGCACTAAATCACCAGCCTTTAGTGTTGATGATTTATATACAAAAATGTTGCCTTTGTCAAAAAAAAAAAAGAAAGTATAACCCGACCTGACCCACCTAATTCCCTATAAAAGCCAGCTAAGAAGTTCATTTCTTTTCAGTCCATCATATCCCAAATCGCTAAACCCCAAATTAGTTCTTCAATGCCGAAGAAAATCATGGCTACGGGAGATCGACTCAGTGATTTGCCGGAACCGATTCTTGTTGACATTCTTTCTATGTTACCGGACGGTAAAGAAGTTGTGAGAAGCAGTGTCTTATCTCAGAGATGGCGGCATCTCTGGAGGTCTGTTCCGGTATCACTCAATTTCAGCTTCCCTGATGAGGACACCTATTCCGGCCTCCCTGTTAGTGAGGAAATGGAGATTCTTGATTTCGTGAATTCCACCACTAGGGAGCTTCATTATTGGAGATCTTTCCAGAAGATCAGAAAATTCAGTTTGTGTATCTATTTTTCTGTTCCGAAGAGGTTCAATAAAGATATCGATTGCTGGGTGCATTTCGCGACAAAAATAGCTGTTGTTGAAGATTTAAGTCTTGAGTGTTTTTCTGGATACAAGTTTCCTCGGTTTGCATTTGAGAATACCTCGTTGAGGAATTTGAATTTAGAGTACTGTAAATTGAAGCCAGAACCTTCCGTTAATGTGAACTGGAGTAATCTGGTTTCGCTTTCAGTTGGATATGTGAAATTGACCGAGTGTGTCTTGATAAAGGTATTATGTGGTTGCCCTAACCTGGAGTGCTTGCAATTGGACTCAATTTGGGGCTTTGATCGTCTGGAAATCAGCAATGTGAAGTTGAAAAAATTGACCTTAAACAGCTTTGCAACTAGTGAAGGTGACATTTGGCTTAAAATATTAGCCCCGTTTATTCAAAATTTGCAACTTGGGGGGTATTCCAGTGGGATATGCTTGAGAAATGTGGCTTCACTTGTCACTGCAGTCTTTCAGTTAGATTTTCATTTCGATTTTAAAGAGGAAGACATATCAGAGAAGAATGAGTCTAGTTGTTTGAAGGAACTTCTTCTCAGCATTGCCCATGTCAAGAATCTTGAATTGAGTCCCTGGTGCATCAAGGTTTTTTCATACTCTTCATTACCCAGAATTCATGATATATTTTTTCTCAATTTGGGATTTCTTACTTGCTATTAGATTTATTAGTTTATTAACATAACCAATTTGGTATATACCTAATAAATAATTATAGTCTTATGCCAATCTAGTTGGGTGGTGATTGAGACAAGACTTCTTGGACAAAAATTTGAATGAAGAACAGTTAGAATAAATAGTTTACCATGTACATAACCTGGTGTAAAATTTGGATTCATTTACATTGATCATAAGTTTTTTGTTATGTGAATGGGTTATTCAAAGTGTTTAAAATCCATTATTGGATCTCCAAACCAGCCTTGAACACTGTTTAACAATGTGCACGTCATCTGTTAAGTATGTCACATTTCTTTGTTTTAATAAAATCCGGTTTTCTATTTGGTTTACAAGTGCATGTCCAAACTGACATTGGAAGGCTTCCAGTATCAACCATCGAGCATAAGATCCTTAAAACTTTACATAGACTCTGAAGACTTGTACCTCCCAGTAATTTGCAGCTTTAGACAGAGTTCATCACATCTTGAGATATTCGTGATTGACTGGTCCCATCAAGATTGAGGAGTAAGTTTCCTTTATGCCTTCAATTCTGTTACTTCATGTAGCATAACATCTTGAGACATTGGTCATTGACTGGTACCATCATGATCGAGGAGTAAGTTTCCTTTATGCTTTAAATTCTGTTACTTCATGTTATCAATATCAACAACTATTTTATTTTTCTTGGAATGGAATTTCAAACAGCTATTAAATGAACTGCCTTAGCTCTTTAAGAATAAGTAACAAATGAACCTGTTCAATCCTCAAGTAAAGAGAAGATTGAGAAGGTTCAATCTCTGAGAAAAATGTGGATGATAAGCCTGTAATGTGTAAGCAAAAAGCGGGTTTCTCTATAGGCGGTGGGCTCCTATATACACTATGAAACATAACTAGTCAAATTACTTGATGAACTTGTACGACTGTAGCTTCTAACTTGTTGATACTTGCTCCCAGTTTATTGTTCCCATAAGAACTAAAATGAAGAAAAACAGAGGGGTATCTTTAAGTAACATGTTAGCTCACAGAAAGATCTGATCGCAATGTTCATCTTATTCATTATTGGAGTTCTCACTATGGAAGTTCTTTGGGTAGCGAATTAAAGCTGAAAAATTTCTCCTCTGCGTCCTATAGATGGTTGTATCACTCCATTCACTTCTCCATAACAATGTGTCACCTTGACTTCTTTACTTTGAATAAACTCTTGAATCTCTTCAGTAATAGGTTTGTAGTTTCAAGAAGGTCTTACAACTTGACAACATTCACAGTAAGTAAAGTTTCCGTTTCCACACAAATGTTTCTATTATAATGTTCAAGCTAGCATCTAAGCCCATAGGGAAATGCAAATGCTTGAGCTGCATTGTTTGTTCCATGGCCTTGTGAGTGAATATGCCATAATAATATAACCTAAACAGTTCCTGGTTATGCCACCTGCTCCACATTATCCTTGTCTGTAAACGGCATTCATATTTAGTTACATGCAAAATTTTACAATAGTGCTTGTCCTTGGAGGTTAGAATTTCTGAATGTGTTCACAGAAATTGCTCCAGGAATACTTGGCTCAAATTCTTGAAATTTCAGTTTAATGCTGCTTTGCAGATTTTTGAATCTACCTTTTAATCTCTGAAGTAGATGGTTCTCTTTGATAAATTTGTTGCAGTTACAATGCTTTTGTGTAAGATGCTTATAGGAACTTTTGTGTTCTCTCAATTTATATTCCTCAAGGAATTAGTTCAGCTCGAGTTTCTTTAACAGAGATTTGTCACTGTCAAAGTTGGTTCTATTAGTAAGCCGCTTCTATAATGAACTTTTTTTTTTTTTTTTTGAGAAAGATGTTTAACAAGGAATAGTACTCACCTTCTTGCAAAGAGATGAGGGACCAGCTTCAACAAAGCGTTGAAAGATTCTTCTGTTTGTTGTTTGTTTATACCATTTTGTAACATTTGCTAAGTACTTGAATCTAAAGAATAGGTCATCACTTTTTTATTTTATCTAACTATCAATTCATTGGCCTTTACGTCCATGAGGAGAATAACTGGTTAATATTTGCGAATTCTTTTGTGCAGTACTATATCCATATTGTGTTAAGGATAAGGTCAGACAAATCAGGAGGTTTTATTCACATAAATTTAACTAACCATTGCTACATCTGAAGACTATCAAGTTCATTAACTTGGTTGGAACATTAAGTATAGATAAGTTTGTTCTTCCGTTGGTTAAATATTTGCCTGAGAATGTAGTTGTTCTAGAAAAGTTCGACATAGTTGCCGAATGCTAAGGGATTGATGTGGCTTCTTGATCAGAGTGAAATTGAACAGGAGCTCTTGAGCTTTCCAAGATCCTCTTCGCGCGCTTCACTTATCTTTTCTTATCAACAATCTTTGTCCCTTCTCATTGTGTATCAGTCACAGCAGGCTTAACAATTGTTACTTCATGTTTGAAATTGTTTTGTACTGAAAGACAAAAGTTATATAACAATTGTTACTTCATGTTTGAAATTGGTTTGTACTGAAAGACAAAGTTACGTTTCTAGTTGTCAGTGATCATCCAAGGAAGTTTTTATTATTCTTCGTGTTGAAGTACTTATGCAGTGTGTTTATTATCTGATCATCATGTTCATGTGTGATCTCTTTGTTCCAAAATATATATTCACATTGCTGAATCCTGGTCATTTTGTGAAAAATAGTATTTCTGGATTCATTATGCGTCCGATGTTTTTTTTCTGTTGGCCTATGTTATTAACACAAACATATGAGACCCTGCGCAGCAAGTAGATAGAAAGAGTACATGATGGTGTTTGTTACTGACAAATATTTCATAAGCATTTGTGAACTATTAAAAATACACTTTTACTGGAAAACGTACTTGCATTTTGTGCTTCTCATATATTGGCAGTAAAGCAGTGCTATAATAAGTTAATCATTTTTTACCATTTTGATGAAGTGGATAAAGTAATTAAATGGAGAACACAGACTCCCCTGTTGAATTCTTTGATCATTATTTTAAGAAGGGTTGCTGATGTTGTGTGATTTATGTTCGTATTGCTGTCCTGATCATGTTTTCGATACTATCGAAGTTTAAGGTTTGAAATCCTTGAAAACAGTATTTCTAGAATCGTTACTTGTCCATGGGCTTCTTTTTGTTGGCCTATGCTATTAAGCACAAACAAAAGAAAGGGCAGTATTTCTGCACATTAATTTGATTATGGAATGAGTCTTTTGCTTCTATTTGATTGTTTTCCCTTCCCTAGTGGGATTGTACTGGGTATGTTGTTGTTGATTGTTTTCCCTTTACTTGACTAGCTGTTTTGTATCTCGACTTCTACTCTTTTAGTCTTTTGCTTCTAGTATCTTGATTAAGGAAACAACCTCTCTACTTCTATGAGGTAATGGTAAGGTTTGCGTACATTCTACTCTTCCCAGATATATGTTATTGTTGTTGTGGTATATAATCGAGCAAGTCCATACAAGTACTTAAGCGAGTTATATTTCATAGGAGTCCTCTTATATAGAGACACTCTTCTTACTTACACATTATAGGCTTATCTCATAATTCTTATCCTTTTCTGGCAATCATTTTCTTTTGAGGCTCACCAACATGGTCTTGGTGCTTGGCCAGTCATATTGATAAAATTATTTTGTTTCTTTTCTTATCGAAAATAATATGCTGAGTTATTTACCTTCTCTAGTTTCCACCGTAAAGATAAATAGCTATATTTGATGTTTGATGTGGCAAAGAAATATATTAGAAACCCTTTTCTTTTTAATTTATGGGTCTTGTGAAAGTGCCTCCTACCGAATTAATTAGGTGATTATTCACTAACACTAGCAAGTTCTTTTGTGGTAAATGAAATTCAATAATTAATCCATGCACATAAAAGATTTCCAATAATACTCGATATAATTTTCGAACGACTAAGTGAGGATTTGATTAAGAATGTTTAAAATTTGAAAAAGTAAACACACGAACTAGAAGGGAATTTGGAAGAGCTTCAACTGATTTAATAGATTGAATTTTATGATCTAAATTTAAATAATGACCATAATTTTTAAAAAAATATTCTCAAATGTCTATTTAGACGTGAAATTTGATCATATATTTTTTGAAACTCTCTCCCAAAATTTGCCTTAAAACTCTCTCACAAGTTTAGATTGAAGCAAAATCTATGATCAAACGAGAGCTAAAGGTATATAAAATTTATCAAAATATTTATTTAATCAAATTTTCTTAAATATTAGAATAAATGCTTTTTTTTAAAAAAAAAAAAAAAGCATAGCACATAAACAAATTAAATTGGAAAAGTACCAAAATACCCTTATTTGTATCCTAAATCACAAAAGTGCCACTAGATTACTCCATTAACTGCCATAACCGAACAGACGCTTATTAGCAAAAAAATGAACAAGTCAATGGCAGTCTTTTCCTTACATGTTGTAATTATAGCATTGTCCATACCCCTTTTCGTCTTTTCACTCCGAACCGGACAACTAGACCGGCATCCCGACCCATGCAACAGGCCGCCGGCGGACTTCCGAACCGATCAAATGACTGTACTAATCAACGGCTACTCCGAGCACCGGATTCCACTTCTCCACTCAATCTCCGCCACTTACGCCGCCGCATCCTCCGTCGCCGCCGTTATCATCCTCTGGGGAAACCCCTCAACTCCGTCGCAAATCCTCTCAGATCTCTCCCAAAACCTCTCCTTCTCCTCCGCCTCCGCCACTCCCATCACCATCCTCCGTCAACCTTCCTCCAGCCTCAACCTCCGTTTCCACCCTCACCAATCAATCACCACCCGATCCGTCCTCATCTGCGACGACGACATCGAACCCGATACAAACTCCATAAACTTCGCCTTCAACATCTGGAAATCCAACCCAGATCGCCTTATCGGCTTCTTCGTCAGATCTCACAGCTACGACATAGCCCATAAATCCTGGATCTACACAATGGAAACCCAGAAATACTCCATCATGTTAACAAAATTCATGATCTTAAACATCCATTACCTCCATGAATACACATGCAACGAAGACTACACGAAACTGAAAGCTCTAGTAGATGAAAAGAGCAATTGTGAAGATATATTGATGAACTTTGTAGTAGCGGAGGAGGTGAAAAAGGGCCCCATTTTGGTGGGTGCGAAGAAAGTGAGAGATTGGGGAGATGCGAGGAATGAAGGGGAAGGGATGAAGGAAAGGGAAGTGGGTTTGAGCAGTAGAAAAAGGGAGCATAGGAAGAGGAGAGGAGAGTGTATTGGTGAGTTTCATAGGTTATTGGGGAAGATGCCATTGAAGTATAGCTATGGAAAAGTTATGGACGCCATTGGAGAACAAGGTTTATGTGAGAAAGGTGGTAAATTGGTGTATTGTGATAAGCAGATTTTCACATGAAATTTTATGGGAATTTTTCAAATTTTAATTTCATTTTGTCAAATTTCGTTTCTTTTTTATTTTGTATTAAGTAAAAATAAGTTTTAAAAACTATCATGTCAAGTACTAAATTTGAAAAAAGGAAAAGGATGAAAGATTGAAATAAAAAGCGTTGTATTGTATAATAACTTTTTGTATATATGTAAAAGTTATATATATGTATAACTTTTTTTTCTCCTTTGTTCCATATCTGTTATCTTCTGCTCATGGAGCTTGACCTTTTTAGACGAGAACTTTTTGAAAACAGTCTCTCTATCTGCATGAAGTAGCGGTAAAATCTGCGTACATTTTACCCTCCTTAGACCTTACTTGTGGAATTCTACTGGATACGTTGTTCTCGTCTCTCTCTCTCTATATATATAAGTAATGTATACAATCTTTCTAGCCTAATTAATGTCTTCCTGTCTAAAGTCATGTTATCGATAAACTAAGAATATATCATGTCCTACTTTTATCATATTGCACCTCCTTAGTACTTCTTCGACTTATCTCTCTTTAAAATATTTTTTCATGTTATTCAAGAGCGTCGGTGTTTGACCATGAAAAAATTTCAAATCAAATTGAAGTTGTATTTCAAAGGGAAATTTACATAGGTATAGTAGATTAAGAAAATATTTGTTATTTATAGCAATAAAAAATTATTTTATAAATTAATAAATAAAAATTATTTTATTAATAAATAAATACAGATTTATCATAATATTATTATATATTGCTACAAATGATAATAAATAAAAAATATTGTTAAAATCAACAACTATTTATTAAAAACGGGTCTACTTAAGTAATTTTTTGTTATTTCAAATTGGGAAAATAACCTATAACTCATCTCCAATTCACTTTTCATTTTGAAGTTGTATTTTAAGATTTTGAGTACATTTAAGTATGAATACCTTACAAAATAAATAATCAAACACAACTTCATCTTCAAAAATTCGAAATGAAGTGAAAAAGGTATGAGATCTACTTCCCAATGCCTACTTAAAAAGAGAGTATCCTCAATTATTGTCCGATATTTTTTACAATCAAATATATCATAAGGAGGTTTATGTTGTTCCACATTCAAGAAATACATTATTAATAATCTGTAAATCGCAGATGTAATTTATTAAGAGAAAAGAATCAAGAAAATTATACTCACAATCTTCATAATTTGTTTTTTGTAAACCTAAGAAACTTTATTGCAAAGCATGTTACACTACAATATTCTAGTGACCTGTGTCATATATTTTATTTTTTCAAAAGATAAAAAATTATCTGTAAAAGAAAAAGAATAATTAGAGCACAAGCACAATAGATGTTACTCCTTTTTATAAAAAACTATGTAAACATAATCCTATGAAGTTTACATAAGATGAAAAACACTCTCAGTGCAAACTGAACATCCATGCTACTAAGCACAATGCTCACACTAATCTACGACGTTGCTCAGACTCTTCAAGAATATCAATAGGTGGGTGTTAAATTCTCCAAACGTAATGTACTTTTCAACGATCTGACACGGATGTAGCATCATTTTTAAAGAGTCCGAACAACATAGCTGATTTATTTATTTTATATTCATTTGGTGGATGAGGAGTGGAGGAATAGGGGAGGCTTAGTCTATATGTTGTTTTATTAGCAGCCTTATTAACTACTATCACTCATCAAGGCTTGGATTTGTTCTCTTCCTGTGCATAGAAGGATTCATATGTTGCCACTCTGGTTTTTGATTCAGGTAACTCCATTTCTTCACTGAACCCCATTGTCATTTTCAAGAAATCTTCCTTGTGCAACACTTCCCATTCCTACAAAGCATTTCCATAAGCCAACAAAAAAATTGAAGACTAGCTCTTACAGAACATTTAGTTAAGAGGAAGCAGCTTTGACTCTATCTAATTCTTTGTCGGTGTATGTACAAGTGGGATCTGGGGAGGATAGAGTGTATGCATACTTTACTCTTACATTGGGAGGCAGAGAGGTTGTTTATGATAGACTCTCAGCTCAAGGAAAAGCAAATCGAAAAAGAAATAACGGAAGTAAAAGAAATTATGGAAGAAGTTACTATGAGAACATGACAACACATTCTAAATGAAAGAAATGGTAACTACAACAAAATAGTGTATAATAAAAGTACATGAGACAACAGACAAGGACGAGAAACTATTGGAGAAATACTGCGACTAATAGTATGGAAGGATAAACAAGACAATGCTCTACTAAGTTTACCTTGCACACAATGGTTGAACGATCATAGTAAAAATATAGAGAAGTAAATACACGAAGAAGTCAGGCGCTGCACAGGGTAATTTACAACAAAAGGGCGTGAATTGACACCCTTTGGACAAGTGTGGCTCCACTACTGCTTGCACGCGCACACACATATAATTTGGTCCGAGGGCTTTTGGCCCCTAATATTGTTATTTCTCCCAATATTTCCAATTACTAAAGTATAACAACAATTGTGCTTCAATCCCAAGCAAGTTGATTCAGCTATAGGAATTCTCACTTTCCAGTTCTCTAAAGTGACATAAAAACCTCATTGAAGCTACAACATACTTGAAACTACAGAACAATCAGCAATGAAGTTGCTTCAGTTGATGGAGAAAACTATGAATATCTCGAGCACAAATGAAAACTGTGCTATGTCCAAAAAATTGTGGAAGAAATGAAACTCAAAAAGTAAAAAGCAGCACAAACAAAACATGAGGCATGCTAAAGAACTGTTGTTATCCAGCAATGGTTAACTATGTCGCTCAGACTCTTCAAAAATATTAGGGAGTGCTTGTCGGATCCTCAAAAAATAGTGCATTTTTGAAGGATCCGACACAGGTACGACAACATTTTTTGGAGAGTCTGAGCAACTTAGATGGTTAAGTAAAATTAATTTTTCTTGAATTTTGGGTGCGGATAATCTAAAGAAGAAGAATAAAGACTATACATCAGGGCTATTTAGAAGTATATCTCTATTAAAACACAAGAAATGGATACCATTGTCAGTTGTGAAGACTAAATATCAATTTAAGTTGGCCACAACTTTGGCAATCGAAGCCTATGTCTTTGGAGTTCATAGAGAAACTTTTCGAAGGTTTGATATTCAGCCTTAACATCTCTCAATTTTTTTAATATTTTGTTATACCCAAAATCCCAAGACACAAGTTTTCTCAACATTGTCCGCCGAACAGCAATACTCTAGCATCTTTTCCCCTAGTTTCCTTTTTGGTTGATCTGATGCACCAGAGCTTCAGCACTCTTGACATTACGAGGAAGCAAGTTCATTGAGTAGAAATGTAGAATGAAAAGAAAAACAAGAAAATGGCTCAAGGAGCATAAAAAAGTAAGAGATTGCACATTGATAGAAGACCTACCAAGTCCTAAATTATAAACGATCATGTTGTGGGTTTTGTTTCTACAATAAACGAAGACTTTATAGGTTGGTAAGCCACAACACTCTATTGGAACCTCTTGGGTGAGGAAGGGGGGTACGAGGCAAACATGCCTGTGTTTGACTCATACATGGATCTACCACAATTTCATTCTAGAGCTTAGAGAATCCTATTATACTCGGATGCAGAGACATGTTAAAATTCCTGTGTTTGACTCATACATGGAGCTACCACAATTTCGTTCTAGAGCTTAGAGAATCCTATTATACACAGATGCAGAGACACGTTAAGTTCCTGGTCTATTCACGGGCAGAGATACGTTGAGTATATGCTTGTAAATCTTTTATAAAACCCCACCACCTACTTTGGGATTAAGGTTGGACAACCAAAAAATATATATAACCCTTGCAACGTAATGCATTTTCTAAATGCACAGTTCCAATCAAAATGAAAAGAAAGGAAAGACAGGACAGGAGAAAAAAGTATATCCCCTCTTCATATATTAGTACCACAAGCAATGAAGGGAGAGGCAGATATATGAGATCACAAATTTACCTTGAAGTCCCATTCCCCATATAAATCTGGATCCTTCTTGTTAACCCAAACATATGTTTCAACCTGCAATGTCTTGGAACTATCCTGCAAAACAAAGACACCCTTTACAAACTGAATAAAATTAAAAATAAATCAAACTAGCACAGTAAGTTCATGAGAGAGAAAATGATCAAAATAGTCCTTCATGTATGGGCTTTGGTTCCATTTGGTCCTTAATGCATGAACTTGATGGAAATAGTCCTTTATGTATCATAAAATGTGATTATTTTGGTCCTCAACATATCATTAAGAATATCAAATTCTTTTTGCCATCAAATTAACTCCCATCTTATGTGTCACTTACAACTATAATACATCTTTCGCGATCAGGAGTTTCAGTTTCAATCCATGCAAAGACAAGTTAAGAACAAAGATGCGAATAATAACAAAACCACAAAAAGAGCACATGAAGTTGAAAAAACCACACATATAATAATTTATTTTAGACTATACAATGAAGGATGACATCTAAAGAATATTTAGTATCAAAAGAAAAAAGCTCATCAGAGTGAGGGAGAGAATGGAAACAAATCAACTGAGTATGAAAAAAAAATCAAAAAATTGAATGGACAAGAATAACTGAGGTATGTCATTCAAAAAATTGAATGAACTAGTGTTCTTGAGTAGTGCCATAAAACAGAATACACATAAATGCCACAGTTTTAAGAACTTCAGTGAATCAATACCATCAGGGAAACATCAACAGTCGTCCTCTCATACTCAACATCCTCAAATGCATCCAGGATGTTCAATTCAGGAACAGTGATATCCCGTAGAACCTGCAATTTCGTTAGAAAAAGTGTATTTAGAAGATCTGCAAGAGGGAAGGATCCAAATTTTTGTAAGGTCTCAATGAAAAGGAACTATATCAGTAATTTTCTGTCACTTCTAATACTTAATTATAATGTATATGTAATGTGCCTGCTTCACTGTTGAAATCATCAGTTAGAGGATAACCTATCTTAGGACTTACTAAGAGCAAGAGCCCAATGGTTAAGCAGGCAATGCTTGTTGAAGAGATTACCATCATGCATGGAGTAAAATGATGACAGGAAAATGTAAGAATTGATATTTGCAGTCATGATGCTTGTAAATAAAAATATTTCCAAGTGATTGATCATTAAGCATGTCTAAAACAGCTCATAAGGATGACATAATACAGAGCACCGATGTTGTGGATGCTCTACTATAACAAAGTGGGACGGTTCAAAAGCATTTCCTGTCAATGCTCTACAAAGAAAAATAAAACATAAAACGGAAACTCTACAACAAAAGAAAATATTTAAAAAATGAACAAACCTTCCCATTAACTCTTTTGTTTTCAACGGGTAGAATGGCAGGATAAACACGCCCTTTGATGCTAAACCTATGACTACACCAAATTAACATAATCAGCGGTTATGCAAACAAGATAATAGAAAAATATATTCCGCTGTCACTTAGAGAAACAACGCATACAACAAGTAAACACAACTTAGCACTGCATACACAGATAAAAGGAAAAAGAATCCCATTACCAAGCATTATTAAGAATTTCCATTACTTGAATTTAAGGATTAGTCAACAGGTAAACACAACTTGAGAATGCATTGAACCAAAACTAAAGCAAATCCCATTATCAAAAATCTCCTAAATTTCCTCTGTAGTCATATAGGTACACATATGATCTAGTATAAGCCAGGAATCTTTTTAATTATGTCAGTTTGTTTAGAGTTTTATATGTCAGTAGGAAACATAGAGAGCTCTTAATTTGACTTAAAATTATCATTTACAGAAACTAAAAAATTAAGCATTTGGAGCTAGATGAAAATTTAGGATTCAAACAGTCGAGCTTGACTAGCTTGGTATTGAAGTGCAGTCATTGTTAATTGTCTTTATTAGGTTTCATTACCAAGAAATTTGAAAACAATGCTGAATTTAGCTCAACCTCATAGAAAAATAAACATAAGCAGAATCAGTCCTGAGAAATTTCACATAATAGTGCTTAAAAGACACCCTATAACATGCACTCCTCCTCTGTCCCATTTTAGTTTTCATGACAAGATTTGACACAATCCTTAAAAAAAATTAATTACAAGTATTGTTTTGACTAATATATCTCTTATGAAAAATTAAACTTTTATCTATATATGTACCTCTTAATTTTAGAATAATTAACGGTAAGGGCAAAGTTGGCAAAAAACTAATCCTCTCTTGATTATCTAAATAGACGACAACAACAACAACATACCCAGTGAAATCCCACAAGTGGCATTAGGGGAGAGTAAAATGTATGCAGACCTTACCACTACCTCACAGAGGTAGAGACGCTATTTCCTGGAAACCCTCGTCTCAAATAAACAACTATTTTTAGTATACTTGACGACTAAATGGAACAAAAAGAGGTAACTGCAAGCATTTATTTATAAAAATGTTGGGTCAAGAGGAGTTTTGATGAGACTATGATTCTGAAATGCAAAGACAGGATGCCACAAGGTCCGAAATGGACAGATTAGTTAGAGATAAGGATACATCACCAAAAAAGGAAGTCAGTTCAGAAATTACAGGTTATGGAAGGAGTTGGTGTGAAGAAAGAGTTTCAAGCGAATAAGAAGTCTAATGAAGCTTGAGGCAGGAATCAAGGAGTTTGACTGGAAGAAGACCTCCTGAGCAACAAGATTAAAAGAGGAAAAATATTCAAAGTCAATCACTGAGACAAAAAGCAAGAAAAAGAGTCAGTCAAGTTCGAGAGTCTTGACTCCATCGAGTAAACTGTTTCATTGTTTTAGTTTGAGTCTTAGAATTTGTTTTCCCTGCTTTGTTGAGTCATGTTGTTCTACTTAGCTTAGTGGTCTATAAACTGAGATTAGGCAGTGACTTGGGGAACATAAGCCTTGGGAGGTTTATATGTAGTTGTTGTTCTTTCGAAGTTTGCTATGTCATAGATTACTAGGATCTTGTAATCTTTTGTTGAGGCTCATTTGATTTAGTAAAGTTGGGGAAAATTCCTGTAGATACACGTCGTGGTTTTTCACCTTTTGTGAGCTGGATGTTTCCATATAAAAATACTATGTTGTCTTTTGTTTTTACTTTCGGGAAACACATCTGCAAACTTGGTTCTTCAATTAGGCAAATCCTTAGGTTGTGCAATTTATTGATGTGGCAATCTAATACATTCTATAATTTGCTCAGTTGGTAAGATTGTATAGCACTTGAGAGAGTGTTGATAGTTTGCACAAATTGTAAGGCTTTTATGTTTTCAAATTGCATGTCCAAATAAAATTTCAAATTCCAATCTGTCAGCTAAACAATTGTGTCAATTCTCAACTACCCGTTAAAGAGAAGAGTGTATTCATCCTCATTTGCTTCTTACAAATGGAATCAGAAATCGAAATTGTGTTTAATGAGCACCATGAGAAAAAAAAAAGACTTACTAGTTGTGGAGTATAGCAGGATGAGAAGGAGGGACGCGTTTGAGGAGAGCACGAACGATATCGTCAGCTAATAGGCTGCCATAGACGAACACATTGAAGACCGATTGAGGAGAAGACGCCATTAGCAATTTCCTTAACACGAAAAGAACTTGTTTTTAAAAACCAATAAAATACTCCTTCAATCAATTAATCCGTTGGTATTTTATTTTTTTAGTTAATTTCGTAAATAATATATTTTATTGTAATTAAAAAAAATATTTATCGTCCTATAAATATTTAAAATTTATTTTAGACTATAAATTTAAAAAACCTTCATCTTTCTTTTTAAATATTATATCAAATCAAAAGATGTCATATAAAATGAAACAGAAGAGATATTACACTTTTTTAATAAAAAATTGTAGGTTTTTATATATGGTTAAAACTAATATAGGCTTTTTAATCAAATTATAGTGAATAAATTATATTTGTAGAATATATTCTTTTTATCTCTATTTACTTATCAAATATTTTTTAATTTGATTTCTACTTTTACTTATTATTTTTGATAAATTAAAGATGGACAATTTTTTCCTATTATACACTTAATTTATTAATATTCAATTAATGTTGTAATCATATAAAATCTATTAAATATAAATTTTATAAAATGATTTGAATATATATATAATTCAAAATATATTAGTCCAAAATGAATGTTGTGGATTAATATAATTAGGTTTATTAATTAAGTCCAATAAAATACAGGTTTAATTAAAAGCTCGAATTCAAGTATGTGGGCTATGAAAGATGACCCACTTCATTAGGCCCAATGTTTCTTCATTCGAGAGGCCCACTTGATGCCACGTGTCAAATGACATGGCATGCCAAGTCAAACAAAGAAGTTAATAGGATCATATCATGTGTCAAGATGACAAGCCCATTTCATTAAAATCCAATATGTCACGTCACTTAAATCTGATTGGTCGGGAGAAAGTTTGATTCTCTCATGACTCCTCTATTTTACAACTGTATATAGGGGTCTTCATAATTTAGAATTCACATCAAGAATTCTAATAAAAAACTAGAGAGAGCTCGTGGATCAAAGAATTCAAACATTCAAGTTTTCAAGTTCAAGAACAAGCTTAAAAGTTCTTGAACTCAAGATTCAAGATCAAGAAACAAGATCAAAATCAAGATTCAAGATCAAAATCAAGATTTGAGATCAGAATTCAAGATCAGATTCAAGAACAAGCTCCAGAACCTTTGAATTCACACTTAAAAAGGCAAATCAGAGGATTCGTAGAGATTGTAACACTCATATTATTGAAATCAAATATTATGATTGTTGCAATTTTTTCGTTCTTGATTATTATTTTCTCAACGCGAATTTTATCATGTACAAATGCTTTTGAAAAATGTAGAGAGTAGACATGTTTGAAACCCGATTAGTTAACTAGTAGTAAAATAGTAAACTCATTATACTAGTTATTATTTTCTTAGTATGTGTGCGAAACTAAAATTTGACAAATAAAAGGGGACAAAAGGAGTATTTTATAACATTCACTCCTAAACCGGTTTTTGATTTGGAGACCTTATTGGTTTTTAAAAGGCGTGAATGAAAAATGAAGGATTGTGACTTTTTGAAGGGTTATGATTTTTCTAGAAAGATTGTGACTTTTTTCAATAGGTTGTGATCTTTTTAATAAGGTATAATAAACATATATGTTCATATTATCCTTTGTTATTCATAAATTAGAGGGCTTCTCTCATTTTGGATTTTCTAAACTTCAAAGCTTCTTCTTCCTTTGCACAAATAAACCCGTGTTTCTTTACTATCATTGAGTGCTTCGTTGATACCTTGATTTTAGGTATTAATTCCGTGATGAGTAATTTCGAATTCTTGCGGAAAATAAGATTGTTAAATTATAAAAATCAAGGTTCGTTGATACCTTGATTTTAGGTATCAATTGATTGATTTTAGGTTATGATCTTTACTAAGATTGTTTCATTCTGGGAGTGTATATTTTATTAATCTTGGATTCTTGCTAGAAATAATTTTCTTAAGGACAAACTGTGCATTTAGTGAGCTCGATTTTCTTTTTTTAAAAAAAATACTTTAAAACTTCAATACTATTTCTAATTCTATTTTCTTTACTGAAAAATACACGAAGTGAAGAGGATCCAAGGTGTAGCAAATGTCAAAAGGTATTTACTTATTTCGAGTTAGATTTTACGACATTCTTATTTGAAAATGAGCCTTAAATATTTAAAGCAACGATGCCTTCTTTTTTAGTCAGTATTTCTGTGAATTAATTTTGAGTAACCATAGATAAAAATTAATTGATTTTTCATTTGAAAATAAATCTTTACGATCAAAATAAATCTTTAAATAAAAATGTAAACTGATTATGCCATTAAAATAATATAAAGCAAAATTTGTGATTAAAAGTTGAAGACAAAAAAGAAGGTCCTCGAATGGTTAGTTTTTACACTTTGATTAATCGTTAACATCTTAACATAAGAAATTTGATTTAGAGATGGTTAATTTTACTTTTTTTAATTTTAATTTATGTAGCATAGTTGAAATTTTGCAATTGATCTTTTATACCTTGATGAAAATTCAAACAAAACGAATGTAAGTAGTTTAAAATAAAATTTATATATATTTAGATTTATTTTAAAAACTAAATAAAAATAAATATAAATCACAATATTAACAAAATATTTACACCTCCCACCAAAGCCCTTTTTGTTTAGCAGAGGAGGTCTCCCTGTAAGCTCAATACTCAAGCAGCTAAACATGGTGTGTTCTTCAATTTTTTTTTCTTTTTTGATATTTTTGGTTGTAATTTTTCGTTTTATAATTGAAGCCACTAAATTTAGCAATTGTTTGGTGTTTTTGCAGTCAGTGACTCTTCATACAAATCTAGGTGACATTAAGTGTGAAATCTTCTGTGATGAAGTCCCTAGAACTGCCGAGGTTGGTTCTTTCTTGAAAAGTTTGAATCTTTTTTATATTAATTTTGTTGCAAATAAGCTTTTTACCTTCTTGCTTAGTTATTTTAACAAGGGTTTTAAAGAATCTGGCTGTTGTATCAGTAGAGTGTGACTAGTTATTCTAATTCTTGAAGACATTAACAATTCTTGGGTGGGCCTTGGTGATAGGCGGAATCACGATTCTCACTAAGGGGTTCAAAATTTAGAGAAGTAAACATACCTAGAAGTCAAGGGGGTTTGAAAATCAACTAGTGTAACCATTGAGGTACCCTAGCTCCAATGGGGGGTGGGGGTGGGGTGGGGTTATTTGCTGTTTGTTTCCATGCTTGCTGAAGTTGGTTGTTGCAAAAAGTTAATAACTTTGTTTGCGATTTGATAGTTTTGGGGCAGTGGTGGAACCATGATTTTTCAGTAAGGGGATCTAGGGTACCCCTTGCGGTACCCTAGCTCCGCCTCGGAGAGGGGTGGGGGTGGGGGTGGGGGTTCATTGGCTGTTTGTTTCCGTTGAAATTGGTTGCAAAAAGTTAAGAACTTTGTTGGCAATTTGATAGTTTTGTTGTTCGTCTAATTCGATGGAATACAGTAGTAGGTGGTTGCTTTGGCCTTAACCTTTCAAGGTTCCCAATTTTTAACTTAGGTCCAGCAGAGGCCAAATCCTTTGATCAATATGGTAATAGTTTTAATTCGTGTGCTTGTTCTGGGAGAGAGAGTTGCTACCGCTCACTGGGGGTTCAATTGTTGGCTTCCCTATCATCAGGTCACCAACTTATGTGTTCTTTGAGCACTGGAAGGGCTTCCGCCCTTCTCATACATGGTCTTAGGACTTTGAGTGGATGTGTATTTTTTGTAAACAGTAGTCTGAGCTGGTTACTATGATATGTTTGTGATTAGGTATCCTATCTTTTGAAGTTACAGTTCTATTTGCCTAACTTTTTAGAGAGAGTTGTCTCCTGCGCTAGGTATTTTCTACCTACTCACCGAGAATTCATAAATTTTTGTAGTACCCAAATGTTAATTATTCTTCAGTGGCATAGCTCCAGACGCATCGGCTTCTTCCCTTCATTATAGGTGTCAGATGTGTAGAATTGAAGAATCATTTCTTTCATCCATGTAATAATAATCATTACATTTATTTACTTGCTATTATTTTTATATGGTAGAATTTTACTGTAGGTTTATTAAGCTGGTATAATAAGAAACATGGCTCATACAATGACCAAACAGACAAGTTGCTACTATTTTCATCCTAACAACTCTAGAATTTCCATATATTGGTCTAGACTAGCGTTTACACCAAACAGAAGAGTATGCAAGTATTTAATTTTGATTCTAGAGATGTGAATTTTCTATGGCCTTCATGCTTTGTTTCTCTCCAGCCATAAGGTCCAGAAGATGCATAGTGGGATGGTCTTCCATATCTGCTTCACCCTCTGGGTACCCTTTAAGGTGTCCAGCACCCTAATAAGCTCCTGACGTCTCTAGGCATTACATACAAAATGCGGTAGATGCTCAAAAATAATTCTCAACAACGTTGAAAATAGTTCCCAACATCGTCTGGAAAATCAGCAGTGGAGGAATCGATGAACTATTGTTTCCAGGTCTTCTTCACATAAGTAGCATCTATTGCACAAAGAAAACCCTCTCTTGTGTAAATTGTTTTGAGTTAGATGTACTCGCCAGATTGCAATCCATCCCAAACAAGCTAACCACAGTTGGAGCTTTTGTTTTCCAAATTATCTTTCAAGGCCAAGTATTATTCCAATGACCTATCTCCTTCAACAGTGTACTATAGTGCTTTTACCTGACACACAATGCGTCTTTACTGGCTGTTCAAATCAGAGAATCCACATGACTCTGATCAAAGATGGACTGATTTCAACTGTTGAAGTGCTTCACAAAAGTCCTCTAGTTCCTTATGAGCATGGATTTAAAAGTGAAAGCACAAAAAAGAGACGAAACCCATGGGCTTGAGGCGAAAAGCAAGGGGTGAAGCGCATAATTTACGAAAAATTAAAGATACCAAACATCTATGAATTTATACTATATAATTATAAAATTTCAGTTAAACAACTAAATTCAACACCTAATATACTGCTATAATGTAGAGATTAATCCAAACTCCTCGAAGTTGAGATTAAAAGTACAGACTGTTTCCCCTTGAGATCAATTTGTGTACAATTATTTGAACCACACACTCCTCTAAAGTGTATCACATCGTCCATGAGGCGATAGGCTCCTGCTTCACATTGCTTCATCGGTTTTAAGACACAAAGCTGTGGCTTTTAATAGCAGTAGCTATAACAGCTTGAAGTATGAGTTTATGCCAAATTAACCTTTTCATTGCCCTGAGGTTAGTCTAATGTGAATTTCAAGTACATACCGATTTAATCCATCTGTAATGCCATAAGCTTAGAATGAGATAACTTGCAGCATATGCTTACTTGAGTGATATATTCTGTGATATACATGCACACACACACACAGGCACAGAGAAATTTGTTTGCTCTTATTGGGTGCTGTATGTTCTGTATATAGCATGATTGGCTTTTTAGTTTTTTTTTTTTTTTTTTTTTTTTTTTTTTTTTTTTTTTTTTTTTTTAATGTCACTATTATAGCAGAAAGTTACAAAAATTAAATTTCTATGATCAATCATTTTGTGAGAAGGATATTTCTATAATCTATCTATTACCGGCTTTTCCCACATTAATATTCCTGTCTCAACAGGTAAGGTATCGACTTTGTTGAGATCTATTGAACTACATCAAAAACGTCTTTGGTAGCTCATTTCTAATATATACTGTTGCACATCACTTATATTCAATTAAATACTACCTAGTGTCTGATACAGTATCTCTATTTCCTAATCCATATATACTACATTCGGGTACATAAAAACTTGTATTTCAAATTTCTCATGTTTGATGTATGCCCTTGTATAATTCCTATGTTCAATCCCTATGAAGTGGATTCATAATAAAAAAAATACCTATGTTCAATCCCATGCGACAAAGTGCATGATGTAGTATGTCTGATTCCTAATCCATATGCTTATGTACATAGAGGGACTTATGAAGTGGTAAACTTTACCGGAAAGCATAAGCTTCAGAGCATAAGTAGACTAATTATTCTCCTTGAAACTTGAAAGTCCTCTTGTATCATGATATCTTGCTTACTCTTTTAAAGCCGCAATTGCTTGCAGAATTATTAATTTTTTTTGTTTGTATTGAGCATTTTCATCTGGAAGAAGTCAAATTTTTCATTGGTTGAGTGGTGAAACTATTTAATATTTGGTGTTTGTTTTAATTGGACAATTGAGATATCATTGTTAGTAACATTAAGTGCCCTTTGGTTGCAGAATTTCTTGGCGTTATGCTCAAGTGATTATTATGATGGGACCATATTTCATAGAAACATAAAGGGTTTCATGATCCAAGGTGGTGACCCAACGGGTACAGGAAAAGGTGGGACAAGTATTTGGGGAAAAAAGTTCAATGATGAGATAAGGGAGTCTCTCAAGGTAATTGTTGCAACATTTGCTCTTATTGATATTAGTCTAATTTATTCAGCTATTTCTTAAATCATCCTTTTACAGTATAATGACCTGTTCTTGATATAGAACATTGTTAGTGGTGATCCCATAGACCTAGAAGATTCTGTAGTATGGGTGGTAGCCTCTGTTACCCCTTTAACAAAAGCGTGTTTAGCTTTGCAAGTGCAAAGTGTGCTTGCTTCATGGCAATTTAATGATGATACTCTCTTAAAGAACTAAATAAGAACTTTGGTGTTCGTCTAATGATACTTTGTGGTTTCACAAATCATGAACTCAAGGCCAGATGTGTTTTGTTCTCTATAGTTGGTGCAACCCCTCCCAGTAAATTCCACCGAGCTCTTTTGGATTTTGTAGCCCCCTGGAGTTGGAGCGAATTTCATTGATTCAGGGTTGGAAACTGATGCCAAACTAGTTAATATGGATTTGATTATACTTGCACTACATTCTGTCAATGTATTTGTCATCTTGCACTCATGCTGTCAGCGACTGCCTCTCTTTGATTTTCTGAATCTTGTGTGGCGTTGCATTCCGTCCAGCACAATGCAAGAGGGATATTGTCAATGGCCAACAGTGGTCCTAATACCAATGGGAGCCAGTTTTATATTACATATGCCAAGCAACCACATCTCAATGGATTGTACACCATCTTCGGCAAAGTGATACATGGATTTGAGGTTCTTGATCTCATGGAAAAGGTATGGTTTGACTGATGCTCTCCGTTATGTGATTTTGGAATGCAGAGTATCTATCATTTTCTAGCCGGTATGCACATTGGTGATTCTTGGATCTTGTTCAGCATAACTTATAAAACAGACAAGATATTGACTTTACAGCATAAAATTTTGCAGACTCCCACAGGACCAGGTGATAAGCCCCTTGCCGAGATCCGGATCAACCGGGTGACCATACATGCCAATCCACTTGCTGGCTGATGTCCTTTCGAAGCATGCTAAGACAGTACGTGCAATCTCATTGTTCGACACTTCGACTTGTTGATCGTGGTCAATACTTTTGGACTATTGCTATGGTCAACCTTCATTGCCAATCGATTTAACAGTAGATAACAGAGTAGTTAATGTGGGATGATATAATAGTAATGAAACATCCTTTGGTTGAACTGGTTTAGCTACAGAAACTGTTGATCATCTTGAAAGCACAATCTTGGAATCTCCAAAAGCAAATAACTATGAAATGTTTCTCCAGATCTACTTGTCTGCAGTTTTATCATACTATAATGTTGAACTATGAAAAAAATTGAAGATCTATCTAATGTAAATGCAAAGTTGTTAACATGGTTTATTTTTTCTTAGTAATGTTGTACTTCTGCTGTATTTGATGTTATGCAAATTAAATGATACATTTTCATTGTTTAAACTCGAGCAGAGGTAAAAATACAAGGTGATTTTCTTCTATCTATCCAATTTCACCGAGGACATGACCTTAGATAGAAAGCAGTGGAGGTTGCCTATTAGGGTAGCAGGCTAATAGACCAGTAGGAGTAGATTGATGTCTGGTCTTGTGATATAATAGATTGGTAGGATTAGTCATGTTTTATATTCTGTGTTGTCATATTTGTCTTATACTTGTTACTTTTACCGTATGTACATACTATCTTTTGCTTTTCATTATAAGTTGTTCTTTTTTGTTTTCCTTTTTTTGTCCTATCTAGTATATTCTGTTTATGGAGTTTGATTTTTGAGACGAAGGTTTCCCGAAAATAGCCTCTCTACCTCTATGAGGTAATGGTAAGGTCTGCGTACGTTTTACTCTCTCGAGACCCCACTTGTAAAATTTCACTAGGTATGTTGTTGTTTGTTTGTATCCAATCTTTCGTGTAAAGAGTTACTTGATATCTGTACTTGATGGAAGGTAGAAAATACTTTATGGAATCAGTCAAGTTAATCCAGGCACCATGACCATTCAAAGAGATACTTTTTGTTTTGTGAAATAGTCTAGTAACAAAGATATATTATTTTCAATTCCTTCATTTATTTAATATATGAAATGTGGACATACAAATGGATGTACATTAAAAAAAGTAAGAAAAATATTGTTAATTCAGATTGTGGACAATGTTAGATATAGTGGGTGACTAAGGAAACAACAAACTTTTAAAATCTAATTCTGGACATTTATTGGTGGAACTTCTTTTTTTCTTAAAAGGGAACAAGCTAGTTTTATGCCATTCTAAGCTCTTACAAAATAATAAATAAACTATATTTTTAATATATTTTTCTTTTAAAAAATCATCAAGAATTTTTATGAGATTATATAAGAAAATTACTATCTTATCATTGTTAGAAAGGAAAAGGAACTTTCTAGATGTTATTACTTTACATATATATATATATATGCTAGAATCCCACTCAAGAACAAGAAAATACTTTTTTGTCCCACTTAAAAAGCTTTATGATTTTGTCCAATTATTTACATTATTTTTTAAAATTAAAAAAGTGTTTCTTGAAATAAGACGAAGACAATGACGATGACAACAACAATGTATCCAATATGGTCTCACAAAGTGAAGTTTGGAGAAGCATAAAGTGTACGCAAATCTTACCTCTATCCCAAAAATGAGTTAGTAAGGCGTTTTCGATAGATTCTTGACTCAAGATAGAAACAATCTACAAAAAGACGTAATGAAAGTACAACAAACAATAGATAGTAATAAAAATAACAGATAATAGTACAACAATAATAACATACCTAGTGGAATCCCACAAGTAGGATATGAGGAGGGTAAAATATATACAGATCTTACTACTACCTCATATAGATAGAAAGATTGTTTTTGAAAACCCTAAACAACAGATAATAGTAGAATAATAAATAGTAACAGAAAAGGAAGAACAAAAAATGACCAGAATAATCTTACAACTACTGGTAAAGGCAACAATATAAAGCATTCCTAGGGAAATAAGATATCTCACTATATATACAAGGAATAAATTCCATACATATAACATGTGTAATTGATTTCATCAAAAAATGCAATCACATTTTATTTGTAATATAACACTACTTGAAAAATCAAATAATAGTATTTGGGACCTTTTTTTAATTAGTTCGAAGGAGAAATTATTAGCTGCGCGAATAAAGTCTAACTTGATAGTAATAAAGACTTAGAAACTATACATAATAAGGCGTAGAGATACTCTTAAAAGTATAAGACCTTTTGCGAAACAAAATTAATTAATTTAAAATAGACAATATCATATTATATTAAGAGTATATTTATGTTAATTTAGCCTACTCTAATTCTATAACTGTTATTATGCCAAAACTATTACTTCTACTTGATTCTTGATTGACACAACCTACTAAATCCCTAAGACGATTGGTTTGGAAATTTTAAAACTTCATGTGATATCTTTCAAACTTTAAACCTACTAACCACGTATTGTATCGTGGTGTGGTTTGAAGCAGTGACAAATCTAGAATTTTAACTTAGAGGGTTCGAAATATAATAAAACTAAGAAAAGCTGAATAAATTAATGTTTTAAGTGAGATTTGAACCCTGAACGTGAGAGTTCATTTAAATGGAAATCTACGATTATGCTAGATTTTGCTTATTACTTAGGGGGTTCAAATTTAATATATATACGAAAATATAGAATATTTACCTTATATATACAATGTATTTTTTTGCCGAGGGGGTTCGGATGAACACTCTCACCAAAGCCTAGGTCCACCCCTGGTTTGAAGGTGAAAATGAATTTAATGTATATACTTAATGTATGTTGAATATATATTTCAAAGTGTATATCATATGTATCACACTATAGATATAGTAACATACAATTAGAGGTGGCAAATGGGTGGATTTGATCGGATTTGGATGGACTGAATATGAATTGAGCTAAAATGGATTGGATCACAATCTATCCATATAAAATATGAGTAAATATGAATCTGGTCAAATATGATTTGTGGTCGGGCCCTTCCCCGGAAGTGCACCTAGCTTGCCTTTTTTTTAATAACTAGAATATCAATTAGCAAAAAAAAAAAATTTGGTTGCTGAAAAGAGGTATAACGACCGGATTTCTCTCGTCGTTAAAGCTTTTTTAACGATTGAATTTAATCCGGTCGCTAAACTTTTAACGACGGAGTTTTTAACGAACAGTGACGACCAGATTTATACTTTTAGCGACGGAATTTTCCCTCCTTAAAAACCTATTTTCATGTAGTGCTACTTGGGCCTTTTTTCGAGCTCGTTTCATATTCACTCGTATGATTTTTCGGGAATGTTGCGCCAGAGCCCCCTGCAACACCAGAATCTGTGGGCTAACACCCACAGAAAACTGTAAAAATTGTATGTTTCCTGTTCCCTGGCCCATAAAATCCTACCACGACTCTCACGCAACTGCCGGGCCTCTTCCCGAGCTCGTTGCGGACCCACTCATATGATTTTTCAAGGATATTGCGCTGGAACCCCCTGCAGCGCTAGTTTCTGTGGGCCAACACTCACAGAAAATTGTCCAAATCTCTTGCTTCCTTTTCCTTGGCCCATAAAATCTACCAGGTGTCGTTCGCAGTGGCCGAGCCACCTAAGACTCTACCCGGGCTCGTTACGGACCCACTCATATGATTTTTTTGAAATGTTGCGCCGGAGCCCCCTGCAACGCTAGAATCCATGGGTTAACACCCACAGAAAACTGTCGAGATCGCTTGTTTCCAGTTCCTTGGCTCATAAAATCCCACTAGGTGTCCCCTGTCGTCGCCGGGCTACCTAGGCCTCTTCCTGGGCTAGTTGCAGACCCACTCATATGATTTTTCAGGAATGTTACACGTAGCCCCCTACAGCGCCAAAATTCGTGGGTTAACACTCACAGAAAACTGTTGAAATCGTTTGTTTTTTGTTCCTTGGACCATAAAATCCCACTAGGCGTCCCCCCCGTCGCTGGGCCACCTGGGCCTCTTCTCGGGCTTGTTGCGGACCCACTCGTATGATTTTTCGGAATGTTGCATCGGAGACCCCTGTAGTGCCAGAATTCGTGGGCTAACACCCATAGAAAATTATTGAAATCGTCTGTTTCCTGTTCCTTGGCCTATAAAATCCTACCAGGAGTCCCCCATCACTGCTGGGCCACCTGGGCCTCTTCTCGGATTCATTGTGGAACCACTCGTATGATTTTTCGAAAATGTTGCGTCGAAGCCCCCTGAAACGCTTGAATCCATGGGTTAACACCCATAGAAAATTGCCGAAATTGCCTGTTTCCTTTTCCTTGACCCATTAAAATTCCAATAGGCGTTTCTCGCCGCTGTCGGGCCACCTCGGCCTCTTCTCGAGCTCGTTGAGGACCTACTCATATGATTTTTTAAAATGTTGCGCCGGCGCTCCCTGCAGGGCCCATAAAATCCTAACTGGTTATGTATGTGTGTATATATATGT
>JAABOM020000103.1:369161-398632 GCA_011800125.2 Solanum clarkiae
TACATGTTCCCCCTATACTTGACCCATTTGGCCCAATGAGAGGGTGCCAAGACCCCCTCCCAAGACCCCACCTTATCTTACCTCTATAAGACTAAGTTTAAGGGAAATGCCACTTTGGTCCCTTAACTTAATTAATTTGATCCGGTTGAGGACGTTCGGGGTTTACGTTAAATTATGGGTCCTAACAAAAGGTTTAATAATTCAACAAAACAAGAAAAAACAAAGAAGAATTCTTTGTTAATTCTTGCTTGAATATTCTTTTCCAGAACCCAATTTCATTAAAAAAAAAAATCTTAAATAATTCTTGTATTTTCTCATCATCAAAAGAAATTTAGCTTTGAAGGTACATTTTTCTCTCTTAACATGCCTATGGTGCAATGAAATTCTTTTGAAACGCTTTTTACGAGATTTTCTTAGTTTGTCAAATTTTCTCCAGAAAAAGTTATTCGGTAAACAAGATCTTTACATTTTGATATTTCAGGAGGAATACAGGAAAAAAAAATATATAATACACAATGGAAGAAGCTAATATTGTTGCAACTATCACCTCTACAACAATATTTTTCTTGCTCATGATCGATATGAACATCTCGAATGTTGCAGCAGGATTACCAGACCAAAAAATTGTTGTCATAACCAACAACCATACAAATTACCTTAGCATCCGTTGCTTCTCCTTTGACGATGATGGTGATGTTAGGCACCTAAATGCCATGAGCACTTTCAACATCACTGTCAAAATCAAAAAATTCTTCCCCACTTCAACAATGTTCAATTGCTCTACAAACATGGGAACGTTTGTGGCGTTTAAATCCAGCTACGAGTGTGTTAGCCATTCAGTGCCTTGTGAATGGAAGTTTGATGAGAACTACACCTATCGCTATAATCCCACGGACAAAGAGTGGGTTCTTCATGAATATAATCCGAATTATGAGTCTCTTACTAGAGGAGGAGTTATCAAAGGGTATTATGTTAACTAAACATATAAACAACAATCCTAAAGATTCAGATAGTCGATTCTAACTTGTGGAATATCAGAATGCTCCGATGGAAAAAGCTAACTAATGTCTTAGTATGACATGTAATTTAGAGAAGTAGAACACTCAGTGTTGAGATTTTAGGTAAATAGGTGAAGCTAAGGAGGGCCCTTTCAGGGACATTCAAAAGCTTCGTGGACAGCTTCGCTTCCTCCTTATTTCTTTCCGGGCAACTAGTCATATGGGTGACTTTGGTGATCGAGCTATGATCTGTATGGTAATAGTCATATCTAAAAGTGTACTCATCAAATGGACGACTTGGTAAACGAGTTATGTTCCTTATGGTAATAGTTGTATCTAAAAATGTACTCATCGAGCTACATACTATTGAAATTGAGTTATGTGCATATTTAACAGTGTAACAAAATTTAAGTGTCCAAGCTTACCATATCGATGCTCTGATTCCTCCCCACGACTCAAATGTATGAAGACTTCTTTTTCATCGAGATCAAACTTGCAGCAAGCTCTATGGTGAAACTCTCACCGATGTGTTTGTACTTACCAGCTTCATTGTTAAATGGATCAAACTTGACGGATCACAGTATTTGTCATGGTTGTTCCGGCTGTGCATCAGAATCATATTCGTCTAACTTAGAGAGCAATACAATCTCATCAAGCATTTTATGTATTGCCTGAGATTCGGGGTGTGAGTCGTCAGCAGCCACAAATTCATAGAAGTTACCGTCAATCTCTATCAAACTATGTCCTGGATTCTTCTTTACACCGTTAGCTCTCATCAAACTTCTAACATTTCTAACGTCAGCCCATTTCCTCTCGTTAGCACACAAAGTTGCAAGAAGCACATAAATACCGCTATCTTGAGGATCTAATTCTATAAGTTTCTCAGCAGCGAATTTGGCCAGCTCAACATTTCTATGCATCCGACAACCGTTAAGCAGAGCACCCCAAACAGCTTTATCAGGTTCCACCGGCATTTGCTTTGTGAACTCAAAAGCTTCTTTCAGATGCCCCGATCTTCCAAGTAAATCAGCCATGCAAGCATAGTGTTCCACCCCGGGAATCAATCCGTTAAATTCCATGCTCCTAAAGTACTCCCAGCCTTGATTGACCAATCCACCATGAGCGCATGCTGATAGAACGCCTAAAAATGTGATGCTATCAGGCTTGAGTCCTGAGCATTTCATTTGTTCAAAAAGATCAAGAGCCTTCTCGGCGAGACCATGAGAAGCACATCCTACTATTACTGAATTCCAGGAAACCATATCTCTTTCTGGCATTTCGTGGAACAGCTCTCTAGCTGCATCCATGCTTCCACATTTTCCATACATGTCTATTAATGCATTTGCCAGGATCACACTAAATTTAACCCGTTTTTGCTTAATATAGTAATCATGAATTCGTCGACCAAGACCCAAAGAACCTGATTGAGAGCAAGCAGAGAGCACAGAGACCAAAGTGCTTTCCATGGGAACCAAACCTCGTTTCTCCATTTCATGAAAGAGTTCAAGCGCCTCCCAAGGTCTATTATTTTGCGAGTAGCAAGCAATCATTGCATTCCAAGAAACTACATTTCGTTCAGGCATTTCGCTAAAACACTTCTTTGCCAAGTCTACCTCCCCATTTCTAGCATAGCCATGGATCATACTTGTCCATGAAAAGACATCCTTTATTTCCATACTATCGAATATCTCTTTAGCCATAGGCAAACAACCACATTTCACATACATATCCAATATGGCGTTCATCAAATTAAGACTGCATTCCACACCTCTCTTCTCCACGAGTTCATGAATCAACTTCCCAAGACTTAAATCCCCCTTCAACGAACACGCAGAAAACACCGTTATCAACGTAACATCATTAAACTCAACACCACTTAAACACATCAAATCAAACAACCGCAATGCCTCATCAAACATATGCATTTTCACATAACCATCAATCAAGCTAGTCCAAGTAACCACATCCCTCACAGGACTTTCATCAAACACCTTATGTGCATCAACAACTTTCCCATTCCCACCATAAAAATGAATCAAACCATTCCTCACAATCAAATCACTCAAGTACCCAACTTTCCAAATCCTACAGTGCACCCCTACCCCCTCCAAAACCCCACACCCTTTCAATACAAAAACATAACTTCTCTTATCCATTTCAACCTTTTCCCTTACCATTCTCCTAAAAAAACAAAACCCCATTTCCAAGAACTGATTTTTAACAAACCCCTTTATCATAACATTCCAAATATACACATTGGGTTCATTAATTTCTGAAAACAAAGCATTTGCATAGTTTATATCACCATTAACATCCAAAGCACAAAAGGATATGAGTCTACTGATAGGGAAAATGTGTGAAATCATGCCAGTGTGTATCATATTGGCTTGAATTTGCTTTATGTGTGAAATTGAATTGCAAGATTCTATGAGGATGAGAGTTGGGTGGGTGATTACAAGATTTGGGTTTTTCTTGGAATTCCATTTTGGTTGTGAGGAAAATAATAGCTTGTGAAAATGAGGGAAATATTGGAATTTGAATGAAAATGGAAACTTAGGGAATTTCATAACAAGAAGCAAAGAGGGGAATTTGATTATTCATTTACTATGTTAGAAGAATTTTATTGAAGCACTTACATAATATATATATATATTGTTTCAATTTGTTTGTTATAACTTTTATTTTACCATTTAAAATATTTTTTCACTATTAAAAGAATCAAATTTAGTGATGAGCAAATTTTGTAGGTGAACAGCAAAATTCATCACTAATTCTACTTATCAATGAATTAGCAACAGATTATTATTAGCTACGAGCAAAATAGTGACAGACTAGTCATAAAATTCATAACTAACTCCAATATTTTGAGTAGTATTTGTATTCTTATTAACTCACTCTTTGCTTGTATTTGAAAATATGATTTTTAAATTAATGTTAGAATGTGCGATTTAAGGTCATTATTTTAAATATCAAATTCTCAAGAAACATGATTTGGAATTTCAAATCATAAATATCAATTTTTTAAAATATAAAACTTAACTTATAAGTTTATACTTTGTAAAAAAAGAAAAAAAAAGACATATCATTTTTAATTTTACAAAAAAATACTCTTTCTCATCATGAAGAGATTGTTCGTACTGTGCTTAATGATTATATTAAAAAAACTAGCTACTGTTATCGTTGATTAGTGGATTTTTATAAGATTATGTGCATTTGAAATTATGTGATCGTAAATATTTATTTATAAAAAAATATTGAGGATATGATTTATTAATGCATCACTTTAGAATATTTTGATGTTTTATTTATGAACTATGATTTTTAAATTTGGTAAGATTTTGTAAGAATTGAAAATTTTAATAGTTTTCACATATATATGTATGTGTGTGTATAGAAACACCTTGAAATATACTATTTGCATGCTTAAACAAAATTTTAGCTTTATATCAATTTGACTTTTAAATCACTACTTTACATTGAATATCTAAATGGTTCCTTTAATTTGAAATGACATATTTAAAATTATAATAATAAAATACATTTTACGTATCTTTAATTTTTCAAAACATAGTATTCAAATGTCTTCTGTACTTTCTTAAATTCGATGTCAAGTAAAAATAATACAAACAAATTGAAAGTGACTTTCATAAAATGAAGCAAAATCTAGAGGTAAATTGGAGTAATAAATGGGAAATCTTAATAGGTATTTCGACATGCAATTTCATCTCGTGATTGAAAATTATGAGATGAAATCAGTATTTGAATATGTAAAATCATGAGATAAAAATCTTAAATTCTTCCAAAAAATTTTTTTGAAAACTTATATCATGATATCACATTCTTCAATTACAAAAATTGACCTATAAGTCTATATTTTGTGAAAAAAATTATTTTATATCTACTAATCATTTATTTCATATACAAATAAAATTTATCGTTGATATTACTTTATATCCGATAGAACTATTAATTTCACCAATCAAACTTATTATTACTCCAAAGTCTAAACCAACACATACTTCAAATAATAGTAACTCATGTTCGATTTTACTTTTACTTTTTTTATTGGACTAACATTTGATCAATAAATATTACATTTTTTAGAATAACTTTGTGATAATATATTATGCCTTGTTTATGAATTTTTTTGTATAAGAAATTAGACAATTTTGATAACTTTTACTTATGAATTTTTGTACTTATGAGCAAAAAGTACAACTTAAAAATTTGAAGTACATGTCCAAGCAAAAACTTTGACTTCTTTTAATATGATTTATCTCATAAATAAAACTGAATAAAGGAACTAATTCCTTGTTTATCTTTAGTTATTACTGTTTGACTTGGCACACTCATTATAAAAATAATTATTGAAATAGACATTTTGCCACACTATCCCGATGTTCAGTATTAGATCTTAAAAATGATTTAGAGCATAATATTTAATATTAAGCGAAAATATGAAAAAAGTTTTTTTTCATATGTCAAGAGTGATAAACAAAAAAAAAAAATAAAAATTTTAGGAATAAAAGATAAGTAAAAGTGAGTGGAGAGAATATTTTTTGAGGAACTTACCAATATATATCATATTTAGAAGATATTTATCATTTATAGCAATGTAATTTTAATACATATATAATCACTCTTAATTCATAATGTAGATTTTTTTCAAAAATATAAGTTTAATATATTTTATGACATTTATATTGCATACAAAATTACTTTCATACATAGTAATTCATTTATATCACATGCATAGTCCATTTTTAATATACAGTGTACTTTTTTAATTAAAATAATCATAATACATATACAATTCACTTTTAATACATAATACAATTACTATAAATAATAAACATTTTTCAAATATGAAATAACTAGGTAATAATAAAAATGGTAACTACATAATTCATATACTTTTTATAAAAATATTTTATAAAGAGAATTTAAAAAAGATAACTATTTCATATTTTTTCCCACTTTTTTAAGAAATAAATTTAAAAATTATATTTTATAAAAAGAATTTTTTCATTATTTTTTTCTCTACCTTTTTAAGAAATAAATTTAAAATTAGAAATAGAGCCATAAATTTAATTTTCAAATTTTTTTGAAACCAAAAGTTGACTAGATTTGGTAAATCCAATTTTAGTCAGAACACAAGAGAGACTAAAAATTTTGAACTAAATTTTCCAACAGCCCATATTTAGATTATTGGCTGACAATAACTGTCCTTTTCCACTTTTTCCACTTTGCACCAATTTCTAGGGATAAAAATTTAACCAAACAAACACCATATTATTCAGTGACAGTTACATGGGAGAGCATCCTGTTATTTTTTTTTTAAATATTTATATTTGCACAAATAAATATTTTATAATAATTCAAATCATTTAAATATTTAAAGATTGCTTATTTTATTTTTTATTTCATTGTTAATTTATTATACTTAAATTATCTCATTGATAAATTTGAAATATGTAGTTTTATTTTATTTTTTAAAATTATATTTATCTCTCGATTTTTTATTTTACTTCTAGCCTAGAGTTTAATTTAAGTGCTTAACTGATTTTATTAGTTATTCAAATGGAATAGAGGTCTTTTACGTAAGTGACATACATTGATTTTAATAAAAAGGCATGATTAGGTGGATTTAAATTATTATGAATACATATGATCAATTAGAAGATGTCAAGTGATTTTTTAAAGAATTAAAGTTGACTTGACTATTTTTATTAAATTGACAAGTATGTTTGAACCCAAAAATAAATTTTAGGGTATTTTTAGACCCAAAGGTGGAAGAGGAGTATTTATGAGTCTTTTTTCATAGGTTAGAGATATTTACGAGTCTTTTCCCTAAAATTAAACAGACAATGTGGAAGATGAGTATTTATTAGAGATATTTATGAGTCTTTTTTCTAAAATTAAACAGATAAGTTGCAAGAAGAGTATTTATTAAAGAAATTTATGAGTCTTTTCCTTAAAATTAAATAGATAAATACACGAGTCTGTGTCACACTTAGCATATGCAAAGCAAATTAAGTGTATCACACTTGAGTTGACAAGTAGAATGCGATATAGAATAAATTACTTATATAGTATAAAAATTTGACTATAACATATAACTCGTTATAAGATATCAATGTACGTCTAAAAGAATTCTAACATGCAGAAGTTGTCACATGCAATCTCAAATATTTAGCATGTAATTTTTATTATCAGATATTGCAATGTTTCAAGTCATGCTATAACACTGAATTAAACCATTAGGCTTTACACAAAAAACATTACTAGATTAAATCATATATACAAACTAACTATTCTTAAATAATTATGAGTGCTTAGAGGTATAAAGTTGAAAAAAATAAAATAATAGATAAACCTAAAGGCCCTCATCTAGAAGAATGTTAGACAAAAATATAATATTGATGACATTTTCAAATAATATTCCATTCAAAATCACAAGAAATACATTTACAACATATTTTAATACAACATAATTTGAATGATATAGTTATTTACGCTAAAAAATTACAATGTTGCATTATTTTTAATTAAATTTCAATATGTTTGTAGTCTTCTATTAAGGGCTAAATATAATATGAAAGTCCACTTGAGTGGTGCTGCATTATTACATATTAGCCTTCATCAATCTACCTTCTGGAGCTCTCCTTGCAGCCTCATATACATCTTCATTATAAAGAAGCTGGTCCAGCTTGATGCACTATCTCCCTTAAAACTCTTTGAACGAAATGCGAAAAAAGAAAAGAAAGAAAAATTCATGGATCGACCCTATCATCTCGACCTGTCTTCTCAATCAATCTCTTGTCGCTCAGTGTTGCTATTGGTGCGAGTTGTAAGGAGTCTTGGTCTCGAGTCAAACTAGGGCGTCACTTCATTCTCATAACGAGAATGAGTGCACTGCACGACCAGTCAAGTTGCTCCCTCGCCTCGTAGCGGCGACATCTATCTTTTTAAGTTTAAGTAATTTCATCTCAATATCTCCTCTTCATTTCAATCTACCTCCTTGTAGTACTTTTTAGCTTTGAGAATCTTCTGAACCATCCCCGATACTTAGGAGTGTGTAAAAATCGAATTGATCAATAAATCGAACCGATAAAAACATTATTGGTTTATTGTTATTGGGTTATTAGGTTATTGGGTTTCTAATGAATTTGAAAAAAATTTAGTGGATTATTGATTTAATATCGATTTTTACTATTGGGTTATTGGATAAACCGATAATCCAATAAAATTATAATAATTTACTATTTTACCCCTTCGTAAATATTAAATATTAGTAATTTAATAATAATAGGACACTATAGCAATATTTTACATATTTTAATCTTTATAGTACTTAAGTGATTAGTTATCCACTTTACTATTTTAGTTCGTAATTAACTAATTATAGTTTTTGCAAGTTTGTAAATATAGTTTTCGTACTCTATCTGCTTTTTATTAATATAAATTCTCATTATTATTTTTATTGGGTAAGTCGAAAATTGAACTGTTAAGAACTTAAAATCGATAAAAATTATTTTATTGAAATCTTATTGATTTAACATATTTAAAAATTAAAAATCGATAAATCAAAAATCAATAATATACAAAACCAAATTGAACCGATCAATGCACACCCCTAACCACACTTACCTGGACTATACCTCCCAAATTGACCCATTCATAACATAATACATATGCATCCACTGAATTCACATTTTATCTTTTTTCTTACTAAAAACTCCACATCCCAACATAAATCACCAAAAATCAAATCAAATAAGTAAAAAACTTTATCATACTAAATCAAATAATGAAATTTCTATATTTGATATTAAACTTTTCTACCCTCAAAATCTTACATATTGACCATTTTACCCTAGTATTCATTACAAAAAATTCCTTATTTAGAATAAACTACAGTTTTTAACCAATCCTCTCCTCTGTTTTCTTCAGTGAAACAACTCCTTTTCTTGGCAATTTCCAAATAAAAATGGAGACAGAGCTCAACAATTCTTCAAAAATCTCTGAAAATCAAACTCCATCACCTGAAAAAACCACACCCATTTCGTCTTCTTCCCCAAATCCAGATGCATTGGCTCTGTCCTTCCCTCTGAACGAAGAACCAGTTCCTTTGGTTGTCTGTTACCCGGCGAGAAGGAGATCTTCTAGATTCACCACCAACAAGTTCAGTACTTCTGAATTGATGAAGAAAAATCGGAAGTGCATTTCCCCTGAAAAGGAAGTTCTTCTTCCTTCTGCATTGGCCGGAAAAGAAACTCCGGCGGAGAGCACGAGGATGTCGCGGCGATTGGTGTCGCTGTCAGCTAGGACGACGAAGACGGCGACAGCGGAGGTTAAGGGTAAGGGCAAAAATGTGAATTCGAGGAAACAAGTGGAATCATCGAGGAAACGGAAGTATAAGAACAACGACGATGAACCGGAAAATCCCAAAACGGATGGAAAAAAAAGGAGGTCCGATTCCGTTTCAGCAAAATTGGAGCTGCTGGCGTTGCCGGAGGCGGATGGAGCGTGGAGCACACGCTCCGGGACGAAGAGGGAGTTGCTGGCTTTACTGACGCCGGAGGCTAGTAAGAGCAGCAAGCGCGGTTCCAGGGGAAGTGATTCAGGAAATGTAGGGCGCGATTCCCGAGGATCCCGGAGGAAAAGTTTAGTTTTGGCTGCATCTCCGGGAACATCGGAGAAAAAATCGGATGTGGATAATTCAGTGGGGGAAAAGAGTTTAAGGTCGAGAAGAATTCAAGGGAGTGTTGATAACGAAGAGTCTGATATGAAAAGGAAGAAGAATTCATCAGATTCAGCAGAGGAAAGTGGAAGGAAACAGAAGGGTAACGTGTTCTTTATCGGAGATCCGATCGATGCGGAGGAAGCTCAAGAGAAATGGCAATGGCGTTATGAATTGAAGGTTGGTAATTTGAATACATAGTTGTCTTGTTTTTATTTCAATTTCGGAAATTGAGGTGAAAGTTCGATTTCCCACCTTGTAATCCCCTTTCCCTGCCCCCCAATGTAGAAAAAAGGGATCTTGGAAAGCATGGGTGCCATTTTCAGCTAATCGTCGGATCAAGCAGCCAACCAGGACAGATATCGGATGTATCTATTCTGGATGGCTCAATTGTTTCAGGTTGTTATATGTGTGAGCAACTATTGAGCATCCCGATGAGGAGAGGAACGGATCGGGAGGGGAATGGGAATGTAACAGTGAAAATCAAATTTAGGTGTTTCTGGAAGACTTGCATGAGTATTATGTCGGGGCTAGGATTTTGAGTTTACAAGTTGTAGATTTTAGAAAAGATGGTTTATTAGGTTATGAATAAATAAAATTGAGTGGAATTTTACCCTTCGGAGTGGCTCAGTAGTTTAGGTCTCAAGTTCGAAACTCTTTGCCAGTGAAAGCAAGGGGTTTGTCTTCTGGGTCGAGCTTGTCGCAGTTGACTTGCCTACTTATACATTATATGATATAATAACTAATATTTTCAAGAATAATTAAATAACCATACATGTTATAAGAGTATATTCCGTAATTATCTGATTCGATATGAAACCCATTAAAATTCGTAAGCTATACTTAATGAAGTAACTCTTCTTCTCAAAAAAGAAACTTCGGATCATAACAGGTAGACATCCGTCTATCTGTATGCATAACGCTCTAGATATCTATCTTGGTTCTTTATAAGAAGACATGCATAGAAATCCTTTTAGACATCCTTCTATTTGTATGCTAACTATTATTTGTCGGCAATTTAATTGAGTACTTAAATATTTGAGCAACATTTACTTCTCCGTCTGGCATACACGTCATTAAAGTTTTCTCATTCTGAATGTGTAAAGAGAGCTTTGCTGTTCTGATTATAACTGTATATTGGCAATTGCAGAGTCGAAATACGCAGCGCAAAGGTTGGAAATTAAAGTGAGTGATACCATCTGAACTGGTGGTAAAATGTTCTGTTTTCCAACTTTTTTATAAACCGGTAGCACGTCTTCACTCCTTAATTTTATGCTTGCTTATTATTGTAGTTCTGGTGAAGAAGATGAAATCATATTAAATGTGGAATGCCATTATGCTCAAGCTAAGGTTGCTGGTTTCGTTTTCAATATTGGAGATTGTGCATTTGTAAAGGTAAGTTATTAGCTCTCTATATATAGCTTCTTCCTTTCGTTTTCAATATTGGAGATTGTGCATTTGTAAAGGTAGAAATTATTCCTTTTGTAAGAATAATTTGTAAGAAATTATTCTCAACAATTATACTCTCTATATATTGCTTTTCATCGAAACCTATATTTTAGATCGAGGTGGTTGAAATTGAATTGTGGGACCATCTAAAAGCTAAAACTGTCCGAAAAGAAGGAATGCTCGTATGTGTTTATTTTGGTAACATATTAAGCAAAAGACACATTTGATTTTTGTGTAACTGCTCAAACGACCTGATGTCTGAACTCAAATCGTTTCTTCAATGTAGACATCCAACACGTCTCACATGGTAATTAGGGTCAGGTTTTAAAGTTTTTTTTCTAAGAGAACATTATTTTCCTAACTGATGCAAAGCGTTGTAATTTCATTGCCAGCTATGTGGCCTTTATGAATCACTCATCTGGCTATGTCTGAAAAATGTTGAGCAATTCCTTTAGGGTGAAGGCAAGAAAAAACATATTGGCAGGATCTTGGAGTTTTTCAAGACAACAGAGGGGGAAGATTATTTTAGGGTGCAATGGTTCTTCAGAGCTGAAGATACGGTTTGTACTATTGCTAGCCCGTTTTCTTTTCACTTTGTATCGTGTACTTTGAAGCCCTCTTTTCTAATTTATTCATTTGGACATTCTGTCTGCCAAATGTTTTCAGGTGTTGAAAGGTGCTGCTTCTTTCCATAACCCAAAGCGCATATTCTATTCGACTTTGGAGAATGATAATTTACTTGACTGCATCGTTTCCAAAGTCAATGTGGTAGAATTACCAACTGCGGTATGCTCCGTCCTGTTATTCTTTTCATATGTTGTTAAAATTGCTTGCGATTACTCTCGTTTGTTCTATTGCTCACTATATTGACTACCGTGTCTGCAATTTTGTCACTGCTGCAGCATGCTTTGAATAAAAAGGACGTTGCACCTGCTCACTTTTATTATGACATGGAATATTGTGTTGATTATTCCACCTTCCGCACGTTGCATAATGGTAAGTTATATTGTTACAGAAAATCTTGTAATTTAATGAGTTACTGACGTGTCTACTCTTATGCAAATGGAGCATTTCATATTCTCCATGATTGTCAAGTTTTTTTTGCTTATGATATTTGAGTTGTATCTTGAACATGAGTTGCCCTTTATTTTTCCATATCTAGTATTTTCTGCCTATGGAGCTTGACTTTTGAGACGAGGGTTTCTCGGAGACAGCCTCTCTATCTCTATGAGGTAGTGGTAAGGTCTGCGTACATTTTACCTTCCCCAGACCCCACTTGTGGGATTCTACTGAGTATATTGTTGTTGTTGAGTTGCCTTTTGTAGCTCATCATGTTACCAATTTCAAAAAAGAAAGGTTACCTTTTGTAGATTACTTGTAGGTGGCGAAAAAAATTTCAAACATCCTTTTTTCCACTTGTATCTGCGGCTTTGTAATCTATATTTTCCATTAAAACAAGTCCAAATTTGTAGTTTCAATTTGCCGTCCATATGGGTATTATGCTGTTATCATTAATGGACTTCTTGAAGAAGTTTGTTGCATGAAGCTTGTAATTATACCTAATCTGATTCTACATTTCTTTACCAATATTCATTAACACTTCGCTTTTATCTTTCTGTACTATTCAGTCAAGAGCTCAATTTCCCCTTCGCTAGTTGATGCGTCATATAAGCCTATAACTACATATCCTCTTGAGGTATCGCCAAGTTGTGAACCAATGAAAGTGGAGTTATCGTTATTGGATCTATATGCTGGTTGTGGTGGCATGTCAATGGGATTGTGCCTTGGTACCAAACTCTCTGGTGTTAATCTTGTGACGGTAATTTATAAAAATCCTATCCATGCTAGTCATCTTTTTAAGTTATGCGTCTAAAATTTCATTTGTTTTTTCTTCTTTTAGAAATGGGCGGTTGATTTTAATAAATCTGCCTGTGATAGCCTGAAACTGAACCATCCTCAGACACATGTGAGTTTTTATTTTTGTGGCAGGCATGATATATTCTATCAGTGTGTAATATCCAATCATAGTTAACGTTTTCCTTAGGTTAGGAACGAAGGTGTTGAGAATTTTCTGGAGCTGCTGAAAAGATGGGAGAAGCTAATTGAGTTGTACGGCTGTAGTGACATCAAAACAAGCTCAAATGATGTGGTAGATGACACAGATGAAGGTGAAATCAATGGTGATTCCCTGGCTGGTTCGGATGCATCTTCTGGAGAGTATGAGGTATTAAGATTAGTTGACATATGTTACGGGGATCCAAACAACGACGGAAAATCTGGACTTCATTTTAAGGTATAAGCTTTTCTTTCATATTATGTTGGTTGTCGTTTAATGCATTAATATTTAATTCCTAGGGTTGAAAGCCATTTTTTGTGCTATTTGGTTGTAACTCCACTAGTATTAACTTTCGGTTGGGTCTACATAAACAAAAGTTACTCCTTTTTACCAATTAAAAAATATTAATTATCTCGTGCATGCACAGTTTGTGAAAAAATGGAAATTCAATGAACTTTTTTGTAGGATATTTAAAGGGAAAAAATCGGATCTTGTTGATTGGGAGGTGGTCACCTCCCGAGTAATGTGTGGATGCTCGGACTGAAAGATCTGAGAGTCAAAAAAGCACTCTTAGGAAAGTAGCTTTGGAGGTTTGGCAGTGAGGTAAATATAGAATTTGTGATCAGAAACAAGTATGGTCAGGTCAGGGTTGGAGATCCAGAAGTATAACATTACCTTATAGATTTTGACATTGGAGAAATATATTAAAAGAACATGAAGAGTTAAGTGGAAATATCATGTTAGAAGTTAAGGACATAAATAGAATCAATTTCTGGAAGGACAAGGGAATGTACTTCACCCTTCTTACATAAACTCCCCATAGGGAACTTTGAAAATGTTGAGAAGGGTTCTATTCTTAAGTTCTTAACGATGGACAAGCTAAAGAAGAGGAAAAGAGCTGCAGTAAAGCTGGTGTTGCGAGTGCAAGGGGTGTAGATCGGATGCAGATCACAGTCTTCTGCATTGCAGGTACACATCTCAGCATCGGAATCTGGCTAGCTCCTCGGTTTAGTTGGACACTGAGGTGAATTAACTAGGAGAGGAGGGAAGTTGAAATAATTCTGTCTGCTTTTTTTTTCCCGAATATGGAGTGAAACAAACAACAAACTTTTCCATAGTGAAGAAAAGGAGATTAGATATATTAAGAAGTCCTTTTTTCCTTTCATTATTTTTGGTGTAAAAAGAGGACACGAATATCTTTGGGATGACCTACTCGTTACATGTGGTTGAGCCACTCATTCACTTATACAATGGTGTATCATCACCGAAACCAATTGATTTATCCAAACAACCAAAAGTTACCGCTAGAAGTTTCCATAGCGGAAGTATGTTAAAGTGTGAGGTGATTCCGTAAGAAGTTGCGAGATTTAACGGTTGGAGTGACGTTTAATTCTTGATTTTCTGTATTGTTTTTGTTTTGACGGCTTTATTCAACAAACTTGATTCTTGATCTTAGTTTGATATTGAGGATGATGCTCTCTTATTGTGGGTACTCTTATAGGTGCGATGGAAAGGTTATGGTCCAAGTGAAGATACTTGGGAGCCAATTGATAACTTAGAGTAAGTACTCGCTAAATACTGCTCCTTTCATTGTTTAATAGTGCCTTCGATGTGCAATAATTATTTTGTCTCAGAAATTGCGGAGAGAGCATAAAAGATTTCGTTAGAAGGGGGCAACAATTGAAAATTCTGCCTCTACCAGTAAGTTACTTTTTCCCGTTGTATTTGAATGATTATCGCTAAGTGACATTGGAATCATCATCCCTGTTTAGTTTTCGGTCCTTACTAATTATGTTTACAGGGTGATGTTGATATGATATGTGGGGGTCCTCCTTGCCAAGGCATCAGTGGATATAATCGCCACAGAAATGTTGATGACCCATTATCTGATGAGAAAAATCGCCAAATTATTGTCTTTATGGATGTTGTGGAATTCCTTCGGCCTAAATATGTGTTGATGGAAAATGTTGCTGACATATTGAGGTTCGATAAAGCATCTCTTGGAAGATATGCTTTAAGTCGTTTGGTACATATGAAATACCAAGCAAGACTTGGAACTATGGCAGCTGGTTGTTATGGTCTCCCACAATTTCGACTGCGAGTTTTCTTTTGGGGTGCACTTCCAAGTGAGGTGAGTATATTCACTAAACATTAAAAAAACGATGCTGTGTTGCTTGTTATCATCCGAGCTGCTGCATAGGAATGGTCATTTCGTCTCTAAAAGAATAATAAAGATCTTACACTGGATTTGGTTGAAAATTTTCAATTTACGTTGATATACCGGTCCATATATAGTTGGTGATTTTATCCATGTGATGTCCAATTAATCTCAATCATTCCATCTTTTGTTCAGAGATTGCCCCCATTTCCGCTTCCTTCACATGACGTGATTGTTAAATATTGGCCCTCACCTGAATTTGAGGTACCTTTCTATTTTCTCTAAGTTGTTCGCTTTTTATACTGCTGGTCTGCATTTATTGAAGTTGATTTCCTTCTTGCAGCGCAATACTGTTGCTTACGAGGAAGGACAACCACGTGACCTTGAGGAAGCTCTTGTTCTTCGTGATGCTATATCTGATTTGCCAGCTGTAAGATTGTCGTCTTTATTAGAGATCCTCTTTAATTTTGGTAACACGTTATGTGTTTATTTAGAAATTATCTTTTTAATGCAATAAATGATGTACTTTCTTATAGGTCACATGGCACGAAACTCGTGAAGAAATGCCATATGAGATGCCCCCAGAAACAGCGTTTCAGAAATACATAAGATTATCTAAACATGGTAATTTCTCTGTGCACGCTAGTTCTAAAGGCTTTTTTGTTGAACTACAGCTGTTTTCTTGTGAACTAGACTCTATCAGCTGAATGCTTATACTTACATGTGCAAATGATTCCTTCAGAGATAATGAGTTGTTCATCAACTCGAGTCAAGGAAGCAAAAGAACCTGTTTTGTTTGATCATCGGCCTTGCCAACTAAACGAGGATGATTACTTCCGAGTTTGTCTAGTCCCACATAGAAAGGTTTGACGGTTGTACCATTACTTGGAATTGTGTTTTTCAGATGTTTGCCCCTTGTAACATATTTCCTACGTAGGGAGCAAATTTCAGGGACCTCCCTGGTGTGATTGTTGGAGGGGATAATGTGGCTCGTCGTGATACTAAAGATCCAAAGGTCCTACCAAATGGAAAGCCCATGGTAAGCAATTTGTTACTGCTGTTCTGTTAAAAAGTACTCGACTTATTATTATTATGATGACTTGACAAATAATGTATTATTCTTGCTAATCAGAATCATTCTTCTGCAATATAGGTTCCTGATTGTGCCTTCAACTTTGAGCAAGGAAAGTCTAAGAGGTTATGCATGTTTTCTTAGAAGCTTGTCGTAGTCGATCTCCTCTTAATGATAACATCCAACGGAAACTAAATCCTTTTTTAAAATTTTAGGCCATTTGGAAGATTGTGGTGGGATGAAACAGTAGCAACGCTAGTGACGTTTCCTAATCATCGTGCCCAGGTGCTTTGTTGTGTTATTCTTACAATGAAATACAACTGTAGCGTTTTCTGAGCTTTCAATATTTTCCAGGCTATCTTGCATCCAGAGCAAGATCGAGTTCTGACCGTACGAGAGTATGCAAGATTGCAAGGCTTTCCAGATTTCTATCGGTTTGCTGGTACTCCCAAGGAAAGGTATCTTGTTTTCTGATGTAAATAGTTGTATTAGCTTGTTGATTCCGATTAGTTTACATAGTGTTGTTCACTTTGGTGTAGATACTGCCAAGTTGGGAATGCTGTAGCAGTTCCTGTTGGGCGAGCGCTTGGGTACGCCCTTGGACTTGCCTACCAGAGGCTAGCTGGAAATGAGCCGCTTATCAAATTGCCACCAAATTTCTCATTCTTAACGGTTCCGATGGATGACATTGTTGTCATGCAAAAATGAGAGCATATTTATCAAATTTTTTCTCCGTTGGCGACTTCGGAGCTTCTGTTGTTCATTAGCAGATTATTTTATTTGCTAGTGTAAATGTCATTGAATAGAACAGATACAGAGGATGATTCTATAGCTGACCCCAACTAGACTGGGGCGAAATTGATTAATTTATTGATCAATGAACTGTCATTCCTTTGATGTAAAACCTGTTTTCATGCAATTTATAAGTACTCCTTTCTGAATACCTTATTTTTGGTGTTTGCAATGGAGCTACTTCAAATAGTAGTAATATGACATTGTTACTTGATAGTTTGTGGCATGGTACATAGATATGCACTGGCCAAAATGGCCAATTAATGTTTGATTATAAATCCTTTCTGGCATTATCCCATTCCGAGGACTCAGAGAAATACCCCGGGTGGTGCCACAAGTCGTTCGACATACAACAATGTGTTGAACTGACAAGTAAACACTTTAACTTTGAAAAAATGTATCTGGACACCTCAACTTGCTTCCCCTTTGTCTCGTGGACACTTTATGCTGATGTGACACTTAAGTTTTGGAGGGTTCTTTAAGTTGGACTTTTCAATTGACACAATGAAGACGAGTTAAGGTGTTTAGATGTGTATCCTCAAAATTGGAGTGTTTAGTTGCCAGTTGAGGTCAATTTTTTTTTGGTTGGGAGGGTGTGTTGGGGAGGGATTATTTATATAGTATCACTTTTAATGTATTTATATAGTATCATGTGCTTTCATATCTAGTATTTTATGCTTTTGGAGTTTGATATTTTCGAGATGAGGGTCTTCGGAAACAACCTCTCTGCTTCTATGAGATAGTGGTAAGGTTTGCATAGATTTTACCCTTCTCAAACTCCACTTGTGGATTCATCATAACTAGCATAAGTTCAGAAAGTCACCCACCTCCACCCATACTGCCCCAAGGCCTAAGGTCTAGTGGCACAACTTTTGATGTGTGAGTTAATCGCAAGTCACATGTTCGAATTTTGCTGCAAAAGTCCTCCTGAGGTGCGCAGACACCGATTTGGAGACTATCATTATGTCATACTTACAAGTCGTAAAATTTGCAAGACGATACAAATTAAATAGCGATATCTTAATAAGGTACCCTATAAACTGCACACCATAACTCAACTAATTAATACAAGGAAGGAGGACAACAGAATGACGTTTGCCCTTACTTTGACTTTCTTAGTAGGACTCAAGTAGCTAAGTTTTCAAAGGTGAACACTCTCCTGTCCTTTATAGTATAGTCGTAAAGGATTTCTCAGAAAAGTAAGAAAGAACGCATTTGAAAGGCCGACCACTATCTCATAAGCATTCTGGTGGTAAAACCGACGAATCATAGCTTTTATAAGAAAAGTGAAAGACCATATAAATACAACATCATCAGTCTTTACAACCACTATACAAAACTTGGCTCCTTTTTAACTTTTTCTCAGAGCTTAAGAAATACTCAAAAAGGAGACTAAAGAATGAAGAAAAAAATACATGTAAGTGACATTATACATATCTTCATAAAACCAACTTCTGCAAAATTGACAACAGTCATGATATGACCTACTCCGGTGATGACTCGGGGTACAGCTTTGGTACAACAGCAGACGACAGTTCTATATGACAAACGCGTGCAGCGCCTATGAGTGGCTCTGGCAACTCATCAGGGGTATTTCCCTAGTAGAAAATTTCCAAATACATCATTCATTGTAACAAATTTTTGCACTATATTGTAGACTAAAAGATAACTACATGTAACTGTCTGCAGTAATCTTATGGATGAAGATCTATCCATGTACCTACCTGTACAACGAAAGCCATGTCAACGACTAGTGTTGTGATTACGCCGATGACAAGCCCCATAACTCCATTTGCAACAGTGGAAGAACCAACATCAACATCAATCTACAGAGTGTAACCAAACACAAAAATCAAATATATATGTATATATCTATATATGTGTGTATGGCATTGTGTCTCTTTGTAGAGACTTCTAAGTGTTAGTCAAATTTCAATTTTTATGATCTTGAACTAAGATGGGCTTATATTGAGCGACATGGACAATGATGATTCATGTAGCTGACCCCAACTTGCTCGGGATAGAGGTACACTACTTGTTATATTTTATTGTTGGAAGGAAAAAGGATATGAGTCTTCACCTCCAAATACTTGGGACCACGGATATAGTTGCAATCGACTGCCTTCCCTAGTAAACACGGGGAACTTCCAACACTCTGACGCACAATCCATGAACCCTGCATGATACATGACAAATGGTGAAAATTCTACTCAAATGCAAACAGCTAGAGAGTTACCGAAGGAAGACAGATGACTGTCACCTAGTAGATGGTTACTCGGAAAAGCTAAGGAGATTCAATATATACTTTATATACATATGAAATAATTCTGATTCTTTAGGTACAGTGTAATTTTCCAGAAAAGGGGGTTCGGATAATCGAATGATAAACATGTGCATTTCGTGTTTGTCCATATATACAACTGTTGTCTATTAAAATTCTACAAAACAAAAACCGTTCTTTTAGATAGTTTAAAGAAGGCATGATACATAGATAGACATCTTAACTTGGCCTCAACTAGCAATTAAGCACTCCAACTTTGAGGATGCACTTCTAGACACCTCAACTCGTATTTCACAGTTTGGAAACTCCAACTTACAAAGTGATCATCTAAACACCTTCAAAATTTATGTGTCACATCAGCATCAGGTGTCCACGAGTCGATGCGTCTAGATGTGTATTCACATGATGGAATGTTTAGCTGTCAATTGAGGTCAATTTAGGGTGTCTATAGTTAAATTGTGTACAATAGATGTTTGTGGTTGGGCCCTTCCCCCTGCCCTACACATAACAGGAGCTTTAGTGCGGCAAACTGCATTTTTTTTTTAAATCTATGTATTATGTCGTTTATAGACATGAAAAAAGGATACCTTTGGCACTGATGGTATTAGCTTCATTCTACTATTCCGGAACTCGTCATCTCCATCAACAAACCGTTGCAACAGCGAACCAGGTACCAACTTTTTCATGACGAAATAGAAAATCATACTGTAGTGTGTTGATCCAGGTACCTATAGAAAGGCAAAAAATGGTTGTCTACTTATTTTTTCCTGTATGACTCGAAACATTTTGAATAAAAAAATTCAAGAGTGAAGGGTCAAAAACATACCTAAATATCCCATTTCGAGTTTCATACCTGAACTATCAGGGGCATGGGTTTCCCACCTAAACTATCACCAAATGCTTATCGAAACATACCACAAATATAATTGTTATCTTTCCCTACCTTGAGTATCACCATCCTTCAGGTAAGATAAGGGAACGGCTGGCAGTTGAGGTGTATTTTGTTAAATGCTTGGTGATAATCCAGGTAGGAAAAATGAACACATGATAGTTCAGGTAGGAAACTCGAAAAATCAAACTCAAAATTTCTAAGTAGGGGAGGAATAAACTTACTTGCAAATTTATAACCAAAGTAAAGAGTCCCTTTTCTGAAGCAACCTAAAAAAGAAAGAAGCATAAATAGAAGTGAAAAGATAGCACAACTAAATAGGACAAGCTAGAAACTAGTACTGTTTCTGTCTCATTTTATGTGACACACTTACTATCTCAGTCTGTCGATAAAAGAATGATAGTTTTCTTTATTTAGAAATAGTTTTATCTTATTAAAACTACTCGGTTTACCTGTAATGAGAGGATTCTTTTTACCCACATGAATGTTTATGGTATATTTTAGCATACAAATTTCAAAAGACTTGCTTTATTCTTAAAAAATTTCGTGTCCAATCAAACACTGTCATGTAAAACTGGCACAGAAATGGCTTGACATTCCCTTGAACTATTCGTATCTATTATTCACCTGTGCTGCACAACCAGGACGCCTAGCGACATGGTCCATTCGTTTAGTATCTTTGAACCAGTCGACCGCGACAAGATCCATGAGAGATTTACCAGCTGGAACCTTCATAGACAATTTACAAGGTGATATCAGACTAAATGACATAGACTATCACCTAAAATCTATGTAGCTCAGACTCTCCAAAAGTGTTCCCGTGCTCATATCAGACCATCCACCTAAAATGTACTACTTTTTCAGGTTTCGACATGCACCTGATGACCTTTTGTAGAGTTCGAGCAACATAGGCTAAGACCAACGACATATCAAGGAAACAAAGAGATGAGGACCTTTGTTTTGTCAGTGCAAAAGTTCTTGCTACGAAGTCGGAAGTTTTTCCCATCAGATACCGTCCAGCAGTCACGGCCATTATCACTGTCATCGTGTCTGAGATTACCCTCAAAAGTTGACAGATCAATGTGCTCCAGAGGTTCTTCTTCAAGGGCTTCACAAGTATCCAAAACATTTTCAGTAAAGAAATCGCGAACAACCAATAACAAAAGAAACGATGGTCTAACAACCAACACCTGCCTGTTTTAATTGTGTCGTGTTCAAGACCGGGTGATGATACCTACAAGGAGGAGTCCAAGCACATGTTCAGAAGGAGACGATGAAAAAACAATACGAAAATATAGTTCATACCTCTTGATCAGTGCCTTGAAAATCTTCGTCCTCATCAGAGTACTCGTCCAGCATCGATACTGCATTTCTATTTGCAGCTCGTATTTGGTCTAAAGACGGAGTACGATGATGAGACTGTTTTAGGCTCTTCTTGGAGGAGATAGATGGCGGATTCATGTTAACCATAACTGGAATTCTCGGAGCAGCTGCCCTTTCATCAGTTTGCGAAAAGTATTCACGAAGTCCTAGTATGGGATTTTGTAACCATAAGTTCCATATTGAGCATCAAAACGATGAATCGTCATGGAAGAAAGCATTATGTTGGGAATTCGAGTCACTACAGGGACAAATAAAACGTTTCCAGACCAAAACCGAAGAAAAGATAACCTTACTAACTTGGATACTGATAAGAAATGAACCTTAATCTAGCTCATGAACTGAGGATTGTCCAAGACTATATAAAGAGTCAAATTTCCATGGTTCGATAAGAAGTTAATGTTGAAGTAGGTCTTACGCCTAACTCACACCCCAAAAGCTAGCTCAAAGGGAGTAGGATTGCCTAAGCCTTATAAGGAGACCACCCATCCCTGATACCACGTTGCAGACCACCCATCCCATTAACCACCAATGTAGGACTTTGTGTCTCAATATCTGTGACGAACGGTCCCACACGTGCATATATTGTCCGCTTTGGCCCCACAGGGCCGCACGGTTTTGTTCCTCCTAGGCAAGCCCGGGAAAACGCGCATACAAGGTCAGAGCTATGCAGCGGAACTGGTACCCGACACATGCATATATTGTCCGCTTTGGGGCGTTACGTATCGCCGTCCCCCTGCACTCACCCCCGTAGGGACTCAGCGTCCTCGCTGAGGTTTGCCCCACCACCGTACTAGCAGAGAACCTGGATCTGATACCATGTTGAAGTAGGTCTTAGGCCTAACTCACACCCCAAAAGCTAGCTCAAAGGGAGGAGGATTGCCTAAACCTTATAAGGAGACCACCAATGTGGGAATTTGTGTCTCAACAGTTAATGCAATTAAAAACCAGCTCGACGAGTGTTTATGAGGAAATAACTTTAGCTTTACATAAGAAGAAGCATACCAGCAACACTATTTAACATCTGAAACAAACAATGCTGCTGAAATGACGTGATGAAGCCTACACCCCATCCTTTCAAATCTATCTGCATAAGTTGCTGTACTTGAGTTCTTGGCCTCCCGTTACGTGGTTTGAGAGGTGAAATATTGAATCCACCACCTGTGCACGTAAAAGATCGATTAGCTTGTGCAAATGTAAATGCATTCTTTAAAAGCTATAAAAGGAAAACAGAAGTTACTCTCGATATGAGCTCGAACATATCCAGGTAGCGGATTGCAATTCTTATGCTCCCTAGAACGAAACAACACAACTGCAACCATAATATGATCAAAAAATTACTTACACAAAGAGAAACGATTATTTCGACAGGAATCTGCAGTTATACTTACCATAACTCCCATCATCATTTCTACGCCAGTATCGTACATAACAAAGATCACGAGGCCAAACAAACCTGCACAGCGTACACCAGAGATTTATGACTAAAATCAGGTATTTCCATAGTAGATAGTAGCGAAATCAGGGCTTTCACTAAAGGGGGTTCCTGAAAAATCACACTAGATGTTGAACCCCCTCGATAAAAATCTTGTCTTAGCTACTACGACTCAAAGATGTTTAACCAACTAAAACAAAAGTCAAATGATAAGAGATCATTTTGATTAGGAAAAATTATATTACCTCGGAAACCAGTCGAGTTGAAGTCTGTGGTAGAGTATCGCTGTGTGTCCATCTACCTCCTCAACCAAACTACCATACTGGAAGCTACAATCCCACCTGTTAAGCCAGAAAAGAAAGTTTCTCATGCAATTCAAGGCATTGCGATGGAAAAGTAATGCCTAAAGTCAGAGGCGGAGTTAGTGGGGAGGAAGGGGCACTAGAGGATCACACGGTACATACTAGCTCTTTTTTTAAAAAAAATGTGTGTCTAGTAGATGTTGAATACGTTCGGTAAAATTCTGACTCTACCTTAGGCTAAAGTGGATGAAACTTACTCAAAACGTGTAGCGTCCATGCTCATTACAAGCTCAAATATTTCTTCACAAGTAGCCTCCACGACGCCAACTGCCTTCATAGCTCTACTACAGCCCTTTGGCTGCAGGAACAACGAGAAAATTCATCATTCAAATACTCTAAGGCGATCTACTTCCATAAATTAGGCTAAGCTTATAACAAAAAGCTATGTCGCTTGGACTCTTCAACAATGCTGTGAGGTATTTTCAGAGGGTCCAAGCAACATAGCAGAAAAGAGCACAGGAATGAGCTCATACTAGTAAATCAACATTGGGAAGCTCCTCAAAAATACGAAGCCCTGCAGCCACCCGTTAGGTGGAGAAAAATCGTCAATACTATCCAGGAAAATGTCTGTAATTGCATATTCTACAGCTCAAGATCCAAACTATTGCTATCACTGAGACGCGGAGGAAACAAAAAAGAAGAATCGAGAATTAGGCTTACCATTTTGGCAGTAAAGTAAGCGCCTATACTTGGGGTTTCCCAAATCTGACTCTGATTCCTTTGTCCAGTCGACCACAGACTCCGGAGGACCTACCGCTGAAGAAGAAATAAGAATAACTTGAAACATATATAGAACTCAAGCATAAGGCAAATTAACAAACCATTTCCGATTGTTGTTCCTCGCAGCACCTTCTGTTGAGAATCATCTTCTTCCTCAGCAGCACTGAACCTTCAAAATAAGGGGAAAAAACAATACATTTGTGAAAGATGGAGGAGCTATACTGATATCTTTGACTCGAGAAACGTTTAATATATAGTGTGTTGCCAGTCTAAGAATCGCTAGTCAAGAGTTAAAGATCATGTATCAAAAACGGATTCACGTGAACAGAACCAAACAGACAGCAAGTGCAATAGACTAATTTTTCTACATTTCAAATGGGAAAGCTTAATACTTACGGGCTTTCCTGATCTGAAGGCGTTCTCCCAGTACTCTCTGTCCCAGATTTGAAATCGTTGAATTTGTTACGAGTACCACCTTGTGCATCCTGATGCTGCGTAGCAGTCAACATGTTACTAGGGAAGAACAGAATAACAAGAAATAAGGAAGAAAGAAAACCTGATCAATCACGGATTCGATTTTTTCTTTCCAAATTAGTGCTTCTTGAATGTTGAAAGCTGCCATCTGGAAGGACATACAAGAAACTCAGAGCAGGCAGCAAAACATGGTAGCAAGTGGCGGAGTCAGGATTTTCACTAAGGAGATTTCAAAAATATAAAGAAGTAAACACACGAAGAAGTTTTAGTCATTACAACATCCACTATATATAACAATGTAGTCACATATTTAAAATTTGGCAAAGAGAACACAGAAGAAGGAATAAAGAAGATCACAAACCGTGATTTGATCATGCTTCTCTTTCATGTTATAGACCGATAAAACGTAAACCATCTGCAATGTGCAAAAATATGTTACAATGAATACTCATCAAACTTATCTCATTGCACAAAAGTAAATTAGGTGGTTGTCCGTTGAATTAGCCAAATCGTCTTAAGCATGAACATAATCACCTTTGTTCTGAAGGCATAGCGAGTGAGTTTCTTTTCTTTTCTTTTCTTTCCTCAAACCGATAAGGAATGTTAAGTACACATCCTCAGTTTATCACAATCCATTTTACATTGATTAAATCATTTCAATACTTAAAATTCTGTCAAAGAAAGTTTCTACCCACTGCGATCCATTTCTCATGGTCACTCAACTAATAGTTATTATCTTAGAATGTCGTTTATTTAGTTTTAGTTTTATTCAACAAAGTCAACAAAGACGACAACTTTCTAAGATAATAAGTATTGCTTGAGTGACCATCTGAGGAATCAACTTTTATTTACTGGTACGATTGCACATATCAACAGTAAGAACAACTCACTTGTCCATGATGAGTCTTCAAGCCTCGATCCTCCACTCGAAAATTACCATCAATTTCAAGCGTCTTGATTGGAGTCTAACGATTATTGCAACATATCATAAATTTAAAGGACTTCAAATTTCTAACTATCTAATTATTGTATGCTTGGAATGATGAAATTTTCATGATAAAATCATTTTCAGTTTTTTGAACTCACCGCGTTGCCCTGAGGCTTCGTCTTGAAGTAGGCCAATAAACGAGTCTCCAGAACAAAATACCGCATATGAAGATATGATTTCCCTATTTTCCTCCTCCCGTACCTCACCATCCATCCCTCATGCACCACCACCTTCGACATGGTTCCTACCTTTTCCCTTCTAACGCTCTCACACTTCATGAACTAAACTGCATCAATACGAACATACATACAACTTTTATTTTAACAAGTGAAGCGTAATTTTATTGATAATAAGAAAGCTTGCATATAAAAAGGTAGAGAATCACTTCGAAGATATACGAAATACACACAATCTTCTATACAGTTAGCACAACAATCTCTCATATTTCCCTACCTCCATGCTACATAATAATGAACATACATTATCTTTTTCGGATGTACGCAGTTTGACCCCTAAGTTTAAGGGGGTCGGATGTACGCAGCCTGACCCCTATGTTTAAAAACATAGCGACTGTTTCCAAAACGAGACTCTTAATTCTTCATAAATATTTTTAAAAAATTACGCTCTTGTTAGCTTCAAAAAGTCTCTTATTTCTCTCCCTCCATACATAATCTTCTTCTTTTTTAAGAAAATCATCCAAGAAAGCTCAGAGTGAAATTAAATACTTACTCTATTAACATTACTATGCGGTGATATCCATTATATTTCATCAATAATTCAAACTCGAAACTTCTTTCCTCGTACGAGCTCCGAAGAACGTAACTAACGTAACCACATGCATGCATGTGTGTAATATAATAAATATGTATGTATAGGTATAGATAAGGAAGAGGTGTGAAGTAGAAACATTTGTGCCATCAAATTACCGGGAAAATGGTTGGTGAATAATATTAGAGAAACTATGGCCACTAGATTCAATAACAAGTTTGTTTCTTTTTATTTTTTTCTTTAGTTAAAATAAATAAATAAATCAATATCCAAAAGTCCTTTTTTTTGAAAAAAAAAGACTTGCTTTTCTTCTTTAACAAATTAAAGTGACAATAATTAAAAATTTGTTTAATATGTATGATTAATTTATCAAGAATATACGAAGCAAAGCAAAAAAAAAAAGTCCAAAACATGACCTATAAATGAAAATTTCGTATTTCGTCATTGTCGCTTATTTGAAGTTAGTGAATTTAAAAATATGGATAAATATAAAGAAAAAGTACACAAAATAGACATAATTTAAAATTATTTATCTTTAATAGACCCAATTTAAACTATTTATCTTTAATAGACCCACTACCTAAGCTATTTACCTTTCTATTCACTTAGCCCTTTTTATTTCGCATGCTGACATCATACTGCCATCAGCATAAATACTATGAAATATACTCTGACGGTATATATATACCATAGTGGTATCATATAGAAGGAGCTTAATCCTTTATGATACTCTGACGGTATATTGATACCCAGTTGGTATATAGGATTTCTTTAAGAAACAAATAAAATATTTATTTAACTCTAAATTAGTAGAAAATATATTCGTTATATACTTTGTCGGTATATTTATAACATATCGGTATCATATAAGATTGAACTTAATCATCTGTGATACCTGTTGATATATGTATACCTATTGGTATATCATACAAGTAGTGTTGACGTCAGCATAACATCAACGCGCGAATTTTAATATTAAAAGGGCCAAAATTTTAATTAATAGTATGAGGGTACAAAATCTAAAGGGGTATATGAATGTAAATAGTTTGTTTTAAAGGAGTATAAGCTTAGTTTTTCCTAAATATAATATGTTAACCATCACAGTCAACACCACCATCTACCATCTACAACCACTATTACCGCCAATCATCAAAATCAATCGTCATCATCATTAACCTTCATTTGCAAATTACAATCATTACCACCAACCATTATTAGACTAGTTACTATCAATAATTGCCACCATTAATTAATATTATACCACAAAGATATTACCCACAATCACCACTCACCATCCCAATTCGATATACATAATCATTGTCGTTAGTCATAGCTACTATCAATAGCCATATAAAACTTATAACGACCTAACCCGATAGTGATATTGTCCGCTTTGAGCCTAGGTCTGCACGACTTTAAAACACATCTCTAGTAGGTAAGACTTGTTTACTTATATGAAATATTTGAAGAAAGAAACAAAACAAAAACAACAACAAACACATGCACATGCATATTCTTCTTTTTCTTTTTATATTATGAAAACTCAAAACCCAACTATGGAGAAATATTTTCATTTTTACCTACCTCTATAATGATGACAACAAAAGACAAAGATGGCGACGAAGACAATGACGACGAACAAAGGAGGAGACGATAAAGACCTTGAAGATGAAAAAGAAGAAGAACTGATTTTGATTGGTCTCACCCCTTTTTGAAAAAATAAAAATGGGACTTTTTCTTTACTTTTCTTTGAAAGAAAGGAGGAAATGAATGACTTTGAATTGAAAGTACTCCAACAAGAAAAAAGATTAAAATTTTTAAAAATTACAAATCACCTCCTATTTAATTTAAACCCCTTGATTAATAAATTATTTGACTCGAAACTTTTTTGTCACCCCTCTCTCAAATTTCTCCGGTGACTGTCGGCCTCCTCTCGTTAATCAGATGTCTCCCAAGAAAAGAACTCGAGAGAATGTACGGTTTTTCCCCCTTTCACTTTCTGTGTAGTAATTTCTTGACTGGGTTTAGAGGGTTTTTATAGTAGAGCCAAATTGAATTGATAGATTTTGAATTTCGGGTCTCAATTTTGTGGGTTTAAATTTTTATTATTGGGGTTTCTATGGTCGAGCCAAGTTGAGGTGTAAATGGTGATTGATTGATAGATTCTTGGTCCTTGAATTTGAAGGAGATCAGTTTCTCCCCTTTTGATTTTGCTTAAATTTTTACAAATTGGGGTTTTTCACTATGCAATCTTAAGTATGAATACAGTGTCTTGCTATATATATCTTAAAATGTTAGGGTCAATGTGGTTAACTGATGAATTCTACTTTCGGATATCGAATTTTGATTGATGATTTTACTTCACGGAATATGTTGTTGTTGTTATTAACAGAAAGGGCTAGGTGAATAAGCTGTTTGAAAGTTTATTGGTAATATGTTGCGATTAACTTTTGAGCTTTCATTTTGGATTAGGCGTTTTAACATGTATGTTGTCGTTGTTTTTTATATTTGTTTGTGAAATGCAGCTGGATAGGTTCATTCCCAATCGCTCTGCCATGGATTTTGACTATGCACATTACATGCTCAGTGGTGGGAAGGTTAAAAAGCAATACAATTCTTCATGTAAAGAAGCTTACTCGAAGCAGTTAGCAGAAATTTTCAACATGAATAGAACGAGGATCCTTGCTTTTAAGAATAAGCCTCCACATCCGGTTTCTGAATCTCCGGCATCTATGCAACCATCAAAAACGAGGAGATACATACCCCAAGTGAGTTTTTCTTTTTTGGGTGTAAATAAATGTTTTATCTTCGCTTTTGTTGCTAACTCGTTTATCCATCAATCTCGGATGGAGCCAAAGATTTACTATTTTTTGGCTTTGGGGTATGATGGAATAAAGCAAAATGGC
>JAABOM020000103.1:398732-411522 GCA_011800125.2 Solanum clarkiae
ACAGTCGCGCTATGTTTTTAAACATAGGGGTCAGGCTGCGTACATCCGACCCCCCTTACCCCGCAATGGGCGGGAGCTTTGGAGGCATTGGGGTAATGTTGTTGTTTTTGTTTGTTGCTAACTCGTTGCTTGTTAACAGTCTTCAGAGAGGACCCTGGATGCTCCTGACATCGTAGATGATTTTTATCTCAATTTATTAGACTGGGGAAGCAATAACGTTATTGCCATTGCCTTAGCAAATTCTGTATATCTGTGGGATGCTTCTCACGGGACTGCTACTGACCTTCTCACCGTTGATGATGATTTTGGGCCAGTAACTGCTGTTAGATGGTCACTAGATGGAACATACCTTGCAGTCGCCTTCAATAATTCACACGTTCAGCTCTGGAACATCTTGCAGGGTTCTACCAGATTGCTGAGGACTCTACGAGGACACACATCAAGGGTTGGTGCACTTGATTGGAATGGACGCATACTAACAAGTGGTAGCATGGACAGTATGATCATCAACAATGACGTGCGTGTAAGATCCCATGTAGTTGGAACATACAGGGGACACAATCAGGAGGTATGTGGATTGAAGTGGTCTGCTTCAGGCCAGCAATTGGCTAGCGGAGGGAATGACAATTTGGTCCATATATGGAGCATATCGATGGGGTCTGCTAACAGTACACACCAATGGGTTCACCGTATGACACATCACACAGCTGCTGTAAAAGCTCTTTCCTGGTGTCCTTTCCAGAGTAACATGTTAGCCTCAGGTGGTGGCGTTGGAGATCAGTGCATAAAGTTTTGGAACACCAACACCGGGGCGTGCTTGAACTCTGTCAATACAGGTTCACAAGTCAGTTCCTTGCTTTGGAACAGACATGATCGCGAGCTTTTGAGTTCTCACGGCTTTACTGACAACCAGCTCACTGTTTGGAAATATCCTTCTATGACGAAAATTTCACAACTTTTTGGTCACACATCAAGAGTTCTTCATATGGCTCAGGTATGACATTGTGTTCGTTTTACGCTCATATTTTCATGGTGCTTTCGCAATTTACTGACTTTTTGTCGAGACATATTTCAGAGCCCGGATGGCTATACCGTGGCGTCTGCAGCGGCTGATGAGACACTGAGATTATGGAATGTTTTTGGGAATCCTCAAGAGACAAAGCCTGTGCTAAAGACAAAGCTAGAGCCATTTTTTGACTTGGCTCAGATTAGATAAAAATTATCAGACAAAATGCTGGACTTGTTAAAAGCAAATGTATTTTTGGTATACTAGTTTTCCAACACGGGCGTTGCAGGTATGTTTTGTTTTGTTTGATTAATTTTTTTTGTAATTAATAATAAAATACAATAATTGTAAATAGATCTTCATAAATGAGTTACAATGCTAAAATTAATTCTTCATTAATTTCCCTCCCCAAATCCCACGTGTGAGATTTCACTGGTATGTTGTTGTTGTTTAAATAGTTAATTATAAAATTTGATACACGCAAAAAAAAAAAAGGAGAGAGAGAAGAGAAATATAACCTAAAAATTTTTCTTTAAGATTTTAATAATAACAATATAAATGAAAGTGGAAACACAAAATTAATACATATTTTTCAAGTTCTAGTTTTCTCAAGTCAAACAAAAAATCAAATATTCCTTGTACAATAATAAAATAAGTGTTTCACTACTTTAACTATATAATGAAGAGGAAAAAATTGGATAGAGATTTCATGAAACAAAAAAAAAAAATGAATTTATATAGACAAAATGGAGGAATACCAAAAGTCAAAAGATTTTTTAAATTAAATATTTAGAAGTTATGAATATAAAAAGTATGAGATTATAAGGATTAAAAGTAACAATGGAATATGTAATTAAATATGAGACGTGGAGTTAAACATTAAAAACAAATAAAAGAAAGATATGAAGTTGAACATTTAAAGCAAATAAAAGGAAAATAATAATAAATAAATTAACGATATATCATTTAGGATCTAAATTTACTTTGAATTGATATTAACTTTTGTTAATGTTTTCTTTATCATTGATTTACTATTTGAAGAAGAGAAAAAGAAGCACAGAGAGACATTAGGCTTGACAGCGAAGAGTTTTTCTAAAGCAATATAATTGAAAGTTTCTAAACTAAAGCTTAAGTAATTTTGACTTCTACAACTATATTTTAAATGACGTAGCAACTATAGCTGAAGCTTTAAACTTTATTTGGATTGCAATTGTTGGCTAAAGAGTATTAAGAAAAATCCTCATAAGAGACAGAACTAAGTGCAGCATACCCTTTCTATCAATCTCGGATGGAGCCAAAGATTTATTATTTTTTGGCTTTGGGGTATGATGGAATAAAGCAAAATGGCTATTTAAACTGTCTGCGCTTCTTTCAATTGTGAAGTATCAGTTAGTCAATGCAACTTTTGACGCTCATCGGGGGTCATCCGGAAACAGTCGCGCTATGTTTTTAAACATAGGGGTCAGGCTGCCTACATCCGACCCCCCTTACACCGCAATGGGCGGAACCTTTGAGGCATTGTGGTAATGTTGTTGTTGTTGTATTAAAAAAAAGTAAATTAAAGATCTTAATTAAAAAATAATATGAATACAAAATTAATTCTTTCCATCAATCTTGAATGGAGCCAAAGATTCACTATTTTTTGGCTTTGGGGTATGATAGAATAAAGCAAAATGACTCTTTAAACTGTCTGCGCTTCTTTCAATTGTGAAGTAGCAGTTAATCAATGCAACTTTCGACGCTCATCATGGGTCATCTGGAAACAGTCGCGCTATGTTTTTAAATATAGGAGTCAGGCTGCGTACATCCGACCCCCCCTACCCCGCAATAGGCGGGAGCCTTTGAGGCATTGGGATAATGTTGTTGTTGTTAAGTTGTAGTGTATATGTGGAAGACATCAAATAATACATTAAATATTACCGGACAGGAGGTGACCTTCTACTCATAATAAGTGTCCGTCCACTCTCCATTTACATTAAAAACATAAAGGGTTATGAATTTGAAAAATTATGAAAATAATGGAGATTATTAAAAGTAAGAGTTATGAAAAGATGAGAATGTGTGACTAAAGAAATAAAATTAATGAATATATTAGTATAGAAGTTATAAAAATGAAGAGGTGGAAATTATGGAGTTGATTAATAACATAAATTAAGATATGATGATACATAATATAATGATATAGACAGGCAATTTAGTTTGTGGGAACTTTTTGAACTATGTCATTTAAATGCATTATATTGTGTGATATTCTAAAAGTTAATAAAATGGAACTGTGTATATAATTCTACATCATGAGTTGGTCATATATATTATGAGTTAAAAATCGGGGTCAAACAGAACTTATAAGATTTATAATATAAACAACAATAACATGCCCACTGAAATCTCACAAGTGGAGACTGTATACTCTATATGAATATCCTTTTAGTATTTCTATAACGATATAATTTCTTGAAAAAACAATCAAGTAAGCAACTTACAAATAGCTACACAAATAATATCCTATATATAACTTTCAAATAAGTAATTTCGAAGTAGTTTTATATGATACTTGACTATATCAATGCATTTCTTTAGACGAAGATTTTATTTTTCTTTTTTGGATGATAAGTCTTAATATAAAGAGTAGATCAATCTCATGTTTAAATTGAAATTTAAATATTGATGTAAGTTCTTCCCTTCATATTAAGAAAAGATTGACAATAAATTCTTTCAAAATTGATTATTTGCCCCTTTTTGTTAAAAGTGTTCTCTTGATACTTTTTATTATTATTTCATAACAAAACTAACTTAATCACTACCCTTTGAAAAACAAAAAACAATCATATGAACATTTTTTTTAACTTTTGAAAGATGAAAAAAAGGAGAAGATATTATTTCTTAAACATCAATTGGACCACAACAAAACAAGGACATGGCCCCCCATACTCCAAGGTCCCCTCAAACCTCAACCCCTATTATTCCCATGTCCCAATGCTTCCCTTAACCTCATCACTCATAAAACACTCTTCACCCTCCTTAAACCATTTGCTTAATACACAATGACAACCTTCAAATCTCCATTTGATTAGTCCTTAATCACCACTTAGTCAAAACCCCATTTCCCCAGATCCTCCATTAACAAAGTACTAGTACACTCTTCTTTCTCTCTTAACCTTTTCTTTTTCTCTCTGCTCTTCTTGCAGGTTTATCCAAAACCCTAGATCTGATCTGTCCCCCTTTTGGGTAACCCCAACAACCTCTGCTCCCCCCCCCCTTTTCTTGATTTTCTGTTTGAGCATTTACAATATGTTTGTATATTAACTGCTGTTTTATATTCATTTTTGGGTGCAGCTTTTGGAAGAAAAGGGAAAAGGGTGTGTAAATTAAGCAAAAAGGTGAAGTCTTTTTCATTCTGGGGAGGAGATGAGTGGGACCTCGACGACATCAGTTGTGGGGGAGGTGGGGTATAATGACTATGGTTTCCGGCCACCGTTTACGGCGGTGCAATGGCAAGAATTGGAGCATCAAGCAATGATTTATAAGTATTTAGTAGCTGGGCTACCTGTGCCACCGGACCTGGTAGTTCCTATTCGCCGGAGTTTTGATGCTATCTCAGCCAGGTTCTTCAATCATCCTAGCTGTATGTTTCTTCTTTCTTTTTTCTCAGTTTAAAGTTCTTTTGTTTTTTTTTCGGTTTCGGTTGTTAATTAGATTGATTTGTTGTAGTTATAGAGCATTTTATTGTGTTTTTTGTATCTGTGAATGGAAGCTTATTGTAATTTGATGGTGAAATTGGAACATGCAGATCTAGAAACGTTATCGTTTCAATTTGTTTGTTTGTCTGGTTTTTACATGACACGGAATTTAAGAAACTAAAGAAAGTATTAAACATGATACGTGGAAAGTTGAAATCAAAGAGTTGTAAAAAAAAGGGAAAGGCGCTTTGCTTTTGAAGAGGACTAAAAAGTAAAGTAAGCCAAACAAATGGAAATGGAGGGAGTAATACCTTTTAAGATGAAGAAAAAATAATGAACTGCCATCCTTTTTTTTTTTGTTCTAAAATCTTAGGTAGATGTATATAGTCCATTTGTTTTTAAAAGTATTTCTGTAAGTGCTAGAAGCATTCATCATTTTAGCTCGGCTGTCTAGTGTGAAGAGCGTAATGTGTGATCTGTGTCTTAGGGCGTTCATCATGGGATCAAATTTTGCGCGTATGGTAACTTGGGATTTAAGTGGAGAAATAAGAAGACTATCCACCTAGTTTCGAACCATGAGCCATTACCCTCAGGGATTTCTCGGTTGCAAGAAAATGTTCCTTTTTCTTTTGGTTTCTTAATTATAGTTGAGCACTTTATAATGTTTGCATTTATGAGAACGGGAAGCTTACCATAAGTTGATGGTGAAATTGGATCATGCAGATCTAGGAACATTGTTTGTTATATCTTTTTCGCCCTTTTTATATTTGATCTTTTTTAAAAAGAAAACAACTAATAAAAATTTTGTTTAGGTAGTATAATAATGAACAATCCTGAGTATGCGAATAAACAATGAATTGCACTAATCCACATATCTCTCTCCCATCAATCGGTACTAGTTGAGGTAATGAAAAAATCATCTTTTTTTCTTCATAAAAAACGAACTGTTATCTTTCTTTCTTTTTTTTTTTTTTGTGAAGGTAACATGTGTCATCCTTTTGTTTTGATTCTAATATCTTTGTTGGGAGTATGTCATGCATCCGTGCTAGAACCATTCATGATTTGTCCTATTAGCCATGTTGTCTAGTGATAAGAGCGCAACTCGTGATGATGTGTGGCTTAGGTGCTCATCACTGGATCGATCCTTGTTGCACGAAAGCTTGGTCTTTAAGTGGAGAAGGATAGAGGGTTGGACTCATTATCCATCCCAAAAGTAAATTATACATTCATTTTTAAAAGTATTTTTATCGGTTCTAGAAGCATTCATGGTTCACCTTATTACCCCTGTAGTCTGGTGGTAAGAGCGCAATGTGTGATGATGTGTGGCTAATGACAGGCCAACAGTAAAGCAAAGAGCCAAAATATGTTAATTTGACGGAGTCATTTACATATTTATATTCTAATGTAACTAGTCAAATGTGCATAAACACGACACTCAATTAACTTAATGAACTGTAAAATTTCAATCTTTCACAGTTTCAAGTATCATACTTTGAAAGTTCTCAATTTCTCATTTTTTGTTATTCAATATTTTATGATTTATACAAATTAACAAGATTATACAACAGAAGATCACAAAATCTGTAGAGTGAGTGAAACAAAACAGTAATAAAAACTACTAAAAAGTTATGTCCCTTTTCCAATTTATGTGATGGTGTCTGATTGGGCCCCTAGTTTAAGAAAGAAAGAATTTCTTTTATGCAATGCCTAAAACAGCAGTTAAACACTGGTGCATCGCAAAGGAGTGAACTTGTAGGTTAAGAATCTTATGATCTTAACTTAAGATCATCGGTTTGATTCCTTGAACTCGTTTTCCTATTCTTTTTTCATTTGAATAGGCTGGGCAAAATGATCCACACTCACTTCCTAAACAGATTCTGGATGAAGGTTACATTATCTCATTTAAAGGGGAAAAAGAGAATACTCGGGGTTTTGTGATTCGGATCCTGACCTTATCTAAAAGGATACTAGCCTTCATCAGTGTACTAAATCCTATAGTTTCTATCAAGTGGATTTGTTATTTGGTTTGACATTGTACACTATTCTGTAAATATGTCATTTACATATTTAAATAGTTGAACTTTTGGCCAAAGCGCTTACTTTAACATATATCCATCATCTTGACATCTGGTGGGCTATAGCTTTATGTTCATTATGGCAGTAAATGCGTTGGCATGTTCTTGCTTCTCTATTTTTCTTTTACACATAATTTCATAGTTATACATGTGTATTAAATTTCAATGTCCCCCTCATGTAGTAATCTATTAAGGTTGGGCCTAAATGTCATTCCAGTATCAGAGAGTTTTGATGGCAATATATATCATTTTTTTCAAAAAATTAGATTGCTAGATATAAATGGCTACACTGCCACTGAGATTCCATGAGGGACTTGTTATGTAAATATGGCAATGTATTTTACATGTGCAGTGGGTTATTGTTCCTATTACGGGAAGAAGTTTGACCCTGAACCAGGAAGATGTAGAAGGACAGATGGAAAGAAGTGGAGGTGCTCTAAGGATGCACATCCTGACTCCAAATATTGTGAACGACACATGCATCGAGGCCGTAACCGTTCAAGAAAGCCTGTGGAATCTCAAACTACTTCCCAGTCCTTGTCGACAAGTATATCACACATTACTACTGGGAGCAGCAATAGAAGTGGAAGTTTCCAAAGCAATAGCAGTGGAAGCTTCCAAAATATGCCATTATATTCCGTTGCTAATTCAGATGGAATGAGTTATGGAAGCACCACCACAAAACTGCAGATGGAGCGTGTCTCATATGGGATAAATAATGAGTATAGGTACATCCAATTTGTCCTCTATGGTTCATGTTCTCAAATAAATTTTTTTCTTGTACTGTCAGTGAAAACTTGGAGCCTCGGAACACGGGTAAAGTTGTCTCCTTGTGACCTATAGGTCATGGGTTCAAACAGTGGTGCTTGCATTAGGATAGATAGCCTACATTACATCCCTTGGGGTCCAGCCCTTTCCCGGAACCTGCGTAAACGTGGGCCATGGATAGGTCCTGCACTTTACTGATACTGCACCTTGACTATGTGGCACTATAAAGGAGTTCTCGCGCATGTCATTTTTGTTACTTTCATCTAAATTCTCACATAGCAGCTTTGGATAAAATCTTGGTGTTTTGCTGCATAGCTGTTTAATACTGTTTTCATGTGTGAAGTCTTCTGCTCCTATATTCTGTGTTTTCTATTTCTGATGAAAGATAGAGTTGCTGGCTCAAATATTTTACATTTGGACGAATCTAAATGACACTGGTGACTGTCAATCCTCCTTTTTTCCCCTATTGTTAAAAACTTAGAAAGTGTCAAGTAGGAGGTCTATTGTTCTCTCCTATATTCAGTTACCATCTTCCCTACTTAATACAAGCATGATATTGTCAATCTTCATCAAAAAAGAAAAAAATTGGTGGTTGTCAATAAAATGTCATTAATTTAACAAAACTATGTCTTGTCTTAAGACAACGTTTGCTCTTCACATTTAGCGTTAGGAGGTTGGGTACTGTTCGAATTCCCATGTATGTTTTCTTGTTACTGCTCAGTGAATACGTCTCATATGCTGTATTTTTGGTCTTGCATTTGGTGTAAATGGCATAAAAATCCAGTTTCATGAAATGCTACACAGGTTCGGAATGACTCCTGATGCTGACGACCACAATTTCTTGCCAGAAGCTTCCGCGAGTGCAAGGGGTGTAGGAGGGACGGGTTCTAACACAGACAACATGTGGCGTCTGATGCCATCACAAGTTCCGTCAAAGCCCAATCTGAAAAATGAGTCCCAGCTGTTGGGTAGTTCACCTAATCCATTCGAGCCTGTGAGTGAATCAAAACAGCAACCCCAGCATTGCTTCTTCAGCAGTGACATAGGTTCACCTAGTGCAGTAAAGCAGGAGCCGCAACATCCAATGCGCTCATTCTTTGATGAGTGGCCGACATCCAAAGAATCATGGTCCAATCTTGACGAGGGATCCAGCAAAAATAATTTCTCCACCACTCAGCTATCCATATCCATTCCAAATGATCCTTCTGGATACTCTTCAAGGAGTGCTTCTTCCCCTAAATGGTGAAATTTTAGCATCTTTATCGTCCCGTTCTAGTTGCAAGTAAATGTTTCTAGCAAGCTTACCCTTACTCTTTTGTTTTTCCCTGGGTGCAGATGCTTGAGGAAGCGGCTGCTGCACTACCTCTTAGTAGAGGAATGGTTGGCCTAGTGCTAAACTCTCGACATAACAGTAAAAGCAAGACATGTAGGTGGATCGACTCATCAAGTTGTAACCTCGTCTTGTATAAGCTACATGTACTTTTTATATTACTGGTACCATTTAGTCCTGGCATTGTGTTTGTAGTTGTGCTTCAATTTCAATACTCTTTTAAGCAAAAAATATATGGCTTACAAGACAAGTGTTGTGCACAAGTTTGCCACAAAAAATAATGTATTTATTCAAGTTGCTGGATGAGATGATCTATTTGTGTGCTCCTGCTGTGGGAGTCAACCAATTTTATGTTTGGAAATCATCTCATTGATGCTATGTTACTCGAATGGAAATAGAGGGAAAGCAAGTCGAGTTTAAGACGTACTTGTGCTGGTGAGAGATAGTAGGTACTTTGTGGAATTCGTCGAGGTACGTTCATGTTGGTCCGAATCTCAGCCGAAGTAAAAGCACTGGTTGGTTTTATCTGTCTAAGCTTAGGTAGACGAAGTTATTCAATACTTTCTGCTGGCAGGAGATCGCAAGAATCTCGTAAAATTAGTCGAGATGCATAAAAACTGATCGAGTAGCTTGTGGAATTAGTTGAGATATGTGCAAGTTGATTTGAATTGGAGCAGATGTCAAAACACTGGTTGATTTTATAGATCTATCTAATCTTTGGTGGATAGAGTTATTTAATACGCGTAACATATTAAATGCAGTAGGTACCACATAAAATTAGTCGAAATGTGTGTATGATCAAGGCACTGATTATAAAATAGGAGAAATAATTTGAACTTAGTGTTACGTAACATATTTTCATATAAATTGAGATGACGAAAGTAATTTTGCCTTATAGGTGGATGTAGCATATCAATGCCAAATTCATCCGAATTTATTATTTTCCGCACCATTTTGATTTATCACCTAACTATACAGTAAATTAATATGGTCCCAAACAATAAATTTTTTTCGTCCTAAAAGAAAAAGAAAAAAAATTAGATATTTCATATATGGAAATTCTAGTAACAAATAAAGAATCAATCATTCATTTTATGATTCAAAGTCCAAAATAAATTGCTGAGTTGTCATAATGCTTTTCTGGTTGTACGTACGGCTTGGAATTTTTCTAACTCGACTTTTTCCTTTTTGACTTTAATTTATAATATATGAATAGTATAATAATAAATTATACTACCAGGTCATATAATATACTCCATCCGTCCGATTTTATTTGGCATCCCTCGACTTGGAACGATGTTTAACTCGTTGTTTGGATGGTTGTTATCCATTGTATTGTATTGTTAGTTTAAGTACAATGTTTGTTTTAATTGTTACTTAAATTTCATTGAATCGTATTATTTAATTTCATTGTTAGGTAACAATGAAAAGATCCATTTTATGTAACGATCGATTTGTTGTGGTTGCATTGTTACTTTAATGTCTTCTTCTAATTTTTTACTTTATTTATTTATTTAATAATTCAACTTTATCATTTACTCTATCTTTTCATATAATCCACCACATACTTTTCAATTTCTTGTAGATTTATCATTCAAATTATGGATGTATGACATTATGTAACGATGAAGAACAATACAATCTATCCAAATATTGTAGCCATTGGAACAATATAGTACGATACAATATAATACAATATATTATGAAACAATATATAACAACTATCCAAACAAAGTGTAAGAAAAAGAGTAAGACTTTTGAAACTTGTGTTCTAAAACATTCTGAGATATTTGTGCGGTTGAAAATCATTTCATTAAGTGTAAAAAGGAAATTTCAAAGTTAAACTGTTTCCAATTAGAGTAAGGTGATATTCTTTTTGGGACGGAACAAAAAGAAAAGGGTGCCACATAAAATGAGACGGAGCAAGTATAATTTATTTAGTTTTAAAATTATAATTTTTAAACTCTTTGTTTTTTTTAGGTGTCTAACTTTCAATAATGGTTTTCCTTTTTTGATGTCTTCTCTTTGCTTTTCCTTTTTTTTTTTTCATTTTCTTCTGATTTTGGTTTCTTTTTGTTATAAATTTTGACTTTAATTATTATGATATTTGATTAAATATATTTAATGTTTAATTATTCGATATATGTTTTTGATTGGCTTTTTAGTTTGTGAATAATCATACAACATTATATATATCCATCTTAATCTTATTTGAACTGATAACTAAATATCTTAATTTTTTAAATGCATATTTTAACTTGGTTTAAGTTGCTTGTAAACATACAACAACAACAACAACATACCCAGTGAAATCCCACAAGTGGGGTCTGGGGAGGGTCAATTGTACGCAGACCTTACCACTACCTCATAGAGGTAGAGAGGCTGTTTCCTAAAACCCTCAGCTCAAAACCCATAAGCAGAAATACCTGGAGAGATAACTGATGCATTCTTTAAAGATATTTAGATGTGCATTTTTAAAATTGAGGTTTTTACTTAACCAAAGACAGACATAAACAAATAGTAAGTATAACATATTTCTTAAATAAAAGGACTAAAAACGCAAACACTAAAAATTGGCCTCAAATGACAAATAAGCACTCTACCTTCAACAATGGCAATGCATGTTTTGACATTTCAAATACTCCAACTCGTCTCGATTATGTCTCATGGACATCTAACGCTGACGTAACACATAAATTTTGAAAGCGTCTAGATGACTAATTATAAGTTGGAGTGTTCAATTAACACACTAATATGAGTTGAGATGTTTTGATATGCACTTTCGAAATAGAAATATTTACTTTTTAGCTGAATTGAAGTTTGAATATCTGTCTATATAATATATCTTTAATCAATTGAATATAAGTAATATACCACAAGGATCAAAAGTTATCTTTAAAATTTTTGTTTAAAGATGAATTAATCTCAAAACTAACTTAAATAAGTTTAGGGAAAAAATGGAATGTGAGGTGAGTGGAGGGAATAGTGATAAGGTGAAAAAGTACATGAAGATAGTGTGTAGTTTCTTCTTTCAATTCATTCACATAAATCCAAAAGAATCTTTACCACTAAATATTAGTACCCCTTTGACTACGATGGGACATTTTCTTTTCTTTCTTAGGTCATTCCCTTTCATTATTTTTTGGGACGTGTGTTATGGACTCAGAACTCACGCTAAGACTTTCGTATGATATTAGATGGTTTGCTCACGAATCTTAAGGCAGGACGTGTTACGTGGGTCTCATATTCATTTGTGTCGACTCATTCGAATGATATATATATATATATACACATACATATTCTATAAAATACAAATTATAATGCATAATAGAAAATATAATTACACAAATTACAAGTTTGTTTGCAGAATAATTTAAGTGTTTAATGAGTTATTATCGGTAGATTGTTTGATGGACTCATTATTGATATGTAGATGAGTCGATGTCATATAAACTTAAAAATTGAAATTAATTAAAAATTTAGTTAGGCTCGCACAGTATGTAAAAAGTACATTATTTATGATTTCAGGGAGAAACATGTGGTATGAGCGTATCATACCCAAACTTGTCAGCGTGAGCTTGACTTATCAATAATTTAATGTATATTTAAACTCCAATATAAGTATAGAGAAATTAAAATGTGCAACTACCTAAGGCATAAAGAAATTCCCACATTTCAAAAGAGATATTAAAGACATTAAAAATAATAAAATACAATCATGTGAAATGAAATTAAAAAAAAAAAAATTCTGCAAAACGTAAAATCATGACAATTGACGCCTTTGATGTGGCCACTAATTAGAAAGAGAAAAATAAAGGAAGACCACTTTTTTTTTTTTTTTTAAAGAATAGCATAACAACAACAACATACCCCAATGCCTCAAAAGGCTCCCGCTCATTGCAGGGTGGGGGGGTCGGATGTACGCAGCCTA
>JAABOM020000103.1:411622-442602 GCA_011800125.2 Solanum clarkiae
ACTGCTACTTCACAAATGAAAGAAGCGTAGACAGTTTAAAGAGTCATTTTGCTTTATTCCATCATACTCCAAAGCCAAAAAATAGTCAATATTTGGCTCCATTCGAATAGCACATTAATAGGAAAAACATAGAAAAATGCATAAAAAGGGAAAAACAATTATACTTCTTAGCCAAAAGATAAGATGTCATTACATGTACAAATTCCCTAATGATGTCATAAAAAATATGTTATTACAATTTAATGAGGTTAAGAAAAGAGAAAATAATTACCTTTGGGAAAGAATGAGAGCTAGGGGGATTATAATTTGCTATTTTCTACCGATAAGTATCGAATAATTATGCACATCAAAATATGAGCAAATGAGATGAAATCATCTCTACTTTCTTATAGGACGACTCTAGGTCTCTATGGAATTTCATTCAAATATTCAGTTAAAAATATATTTAATGTTTCTTCCATCAATCAATCAGATTATATATACACAAAACTTATTTTTATCAAGTCTCCCATTATTATTTTTTCAAGTCATTGATTATTACATGGCACCCTTTAAAACTATTTTGTTTGCTACATATTTAAGTAACTCAAATTTTCTGTTTGGCTAATTCTGGAATAACATATATGTGGATGGAGATATATTGCACTATAGAAAAGGTTATCGTACTACTAGTGCAATTTTGGAAGAAATAATGCTGACAGCTGGCTTCAAACAAAAAGAATCATTACATATATATATATATATATATATAAAAGAGAAAAAAGGATCGAAAATAATAGAACTATTTGAAATAGAATAAAAATATCCTTTCATCAGATTTTGACTCAAAAATACTCTTCCATTAAATTTTTTGCTCAAAAATATCCACCTCTCGAATAAAAATAAAAAAAGATCAAAAATATCCCTTAATTATTAGATATAGAGCAAAAATACTCCTTCGTTAGTTTTCGACGAAAAAATGTTCCTCCATCCTTCCCCAAATTTTAGGTATAGCTAAATCTCAGTAAAAAAATATCAAAATAATCTTCTTTTTAAACAAAAAAATGAAAGAAAGACAGATCAATGCATTTTATTTTAAATAATTGCATCAACTTTGTCATTTTGTGTCAATCATGTTGGTAAGTTCTTTTCTAAAGTCTTTATTAAGGAATTCAAGTAGTGTTTGCCATCTACTTGAGATGTATAGTTAGCTTTATACCTCACTACCAATTATTTTGTCCTCCTCATTTGATAACACAATTATTTGTCCTTTTCAACAGAAAGAAATGGCTGAATCTGCTGTGAAAATCTTGATAATGAGCATTGAGTTCATGCTTGACAATCCAGGATATGTGATTGGAGGAGTTCGTCACGAGATCTCGAAGGTAAAACTGGAGTTAGAGAGCATAGGTTCATTCATAAAAGATGCTGAGAAGTGCAAGAATCAGAACGAAGGTGTGTCTGTTTGGGTGGTGCAAGTGAGGGATGTAGCGTTTGAAGCTGAAGATATCATTGATGAGTTCTTGTATCATGTGGATAGCATGAAAAGAAGCGGTTTTGGAGGGCGTTTAGTTGGTGTGTTTCACATTCCAAAGATACTATGGTTGAGGTACAAAACTGCCCTGGAGTTGAAGAGAATCAGATCGGAGATTAAACACATAGCAAAACGGAGCAAGAGATATGATCTAAGTCACATGGAAGGATCATCAAATGCACATGATTCTTGTAGTTGTGTGCAAAATATTGGAGAATCTTCACTCTTCATTCAGAACGATGAAGTTGTAGGGATCGAGAAAGTGAGAGACTCATTGCTGTCAAGTTTGGAGGGAGAGGAGGCTCATCGTAGTGTCATTTCTGTCGCGGGCATGGGTGGTTCAGGTAAGACCACTTTAGTGGCGAAAGCGTATACTAGCCTGACCGTGAAGAGGAATTTCGACTGTTGTGCTTGGGTTTCTGTATCACAAAATAACACACCTGAGGACCTGCTCCGAAAGCTGATCTCAGAATTTTTCGATAAAAAGGAAGATCTGATGCCGAAAAATTTGACATCAATGGATTACAGGCAGATGGTGGAGACTCTTGTGAAGTTGTTGCACAGGAAGAGGTATGTTGTTGTATTTGATGACGTCTGGAACAATAATTTCTGGAGACAAATAAGTGTTGCTCTTCCGGATGATAAAAACCGGAGCAGGGTTATAATAACAACGCGAAATGAAGATATTGCAGCTTACCCTTATGGTCCCGGTGGCACACATGTTTTTCGTTCCAACCCTTTAGCTGATGAATACGCGTGGATGCTATTTTGCAGCAAGGCGTTTTTGCGTCAGCCTGATTGCAAGTGTCCTCCTGAACTGGAGAAAATAGGGAGGGAATTAGTGAAAAAATGTGAAGGTCTACCGTTAGCAGTCGTTGCTCTGGGAGGACTAATGGGGTCTAAAGATACGACGGAGTTGAAATGGAGGGAGGTTTACGACAGCCTGAGTTGGCATATCAGCAACAATAAGTTACTGGATGAGGTTAAAACTGTTATGTTGTTGAGTTTCAATGATTTGCCTTATTATCTTAAGAACTGTTTTTTATATTGTTGTCGTTTTCCGATGGGGGAATGGGTAGGGGCAGGCAGACTCATTAGAATGTGGATGGCTGAAGGTTTTCTGGAAGAAAAGAACAGCCTGATTCCAGAAGAAGTTGGGAAAATCTATCTTAAAGAACTGATTTCAAGGAACTTACTTCAGGTTTCAAAGCATCCGAGTTTCATAAGGCCGAAGACTTGCAAGTTGCATGATCTGATGTGGGAGCTAGCTTGTTCGATTGCAGAGAGGGAGAATTTCTTGTCTATTTGCAATGAAGAACAATTGGAGAAAGACGAGATAAGAGCACGTAGATTGTCCCTGCATAAGGTTGATGGAACACTTAGGATAAACGGAGGTTTAACACATGTTCGATCTTTCTCTATGTTCAATTTCAAAGGTGAATCGAACTTTTTGTTGGATGATCTTTTATCCAGGTTTAGACTAGTGAGGGTGTTGGAGTTGAGCGAAGCCAAAGTCGATACATTACCTAATGAACTAGGTAAATTGTTCAATTTAAGGTACTTAAGTCTGAGTGGTACTGAAATAAAAGAGCTTCCAACGTCTGTGAATCGACTGAGGAACCTACAGACGCTAGATATCAGACGAACAGAAGTGAATGTACTCCCAGATGGAATCACCGAGCTGCATAATCTGCGACATCTACTGGCCTATGGCAAAGAGATAGAACTGGAACATTTTGCATATGTTAGAGGGGTGCAAGTTCCAGGCAAGCTGTGGAAGGTGAAGAACTTACAAGTACTTAATTGCATAGAGGCAAACGCGAATCTAGCACGTAAGATTGGGAAAATGACTAAGCTTAGAAGGATTGAGCTCACAAATGTCAGAGAAGAATACATGAAGAATTTGTGTTCGTCCCTCGACAAACTTAAATTCCTTCACCATCTACTTGTGATGACAGTAGATGCAAATACAATCCTTAAATTAGATGATCTTTCGGAGTCTCCATCCATTTTCAGGAAGGTTACTTTGGTTGGAAAAATGTGCAAAGTGCCTCGTTGGTTTTCTTCTATGCTCAACGTTATGCATTTGCATTTGCATTGGAGCCAATTGCCAGAAGATCAGGATCCTCTCCCCTGCATCAGTCAGCTTCCGTGTTTGGAGCATCTTGTGCTGGTTAATGCCTACACCAGCAAGAAACATTTGCTCTTCGAATCAGGATTCCAAAAGCTCGAGGACTTACACATTTCATGCTTACCAGAGCTAGATGAAATGGTATTCCTGGAACGAGTTATGCCAAAGCTGGTGCGCCTGCATATACTCAATTGTCCTAAACTGAAGGAGGTTCAAGGACTTGAATATCTTACCAATTTGGAACAGATGAGTATGAAAGAAGTTCCATTAGAACTCCTTGACAGTATCCGTGGCAAAGGAAGTAGCGGCCGTTCAAAGGTTGGACGGATCCCATCTATCAAACATTACTATGAGGCAGATGGTGCTTCTTTATGTGATAGCCTGTCATAACACTTGGTGTCCAACAGGTACTTCATTTTCTTCTTTAATACTTGTATAGATAGTATTTTCCCATTGAGGCCGAACCTAAACTTGTGCTCGAAAATAGCTGTACACACACTGATAACAGATGTATGGATTCTCGAGAACAGAAGATCTATCTTAGTTGCGTGCACGTGCATCACACAAGTCTATGTTGCATCAAGCTATACTAATGACTTGATAACAATGATTAATTGTGAGTACGTGCATTATACACAACACATTTCCCCATGTTTTTCGCGTATTTTGAAGTTCACAATCACCAAAACAATCAAGGCTTACAATGATAACACAACTCTACTAATGCACTATGTTGTTCGGATCCCCCAAAAATGTTACTATACTCATGTTGGATACTCCATAAAGGCACTATTTTTGAAGATTCCGAGTAGTATAGCTAATGCATATCAAAAAATTTCTTGATGATGTAGTATGTGTAGCCTTATTACTAGATACATGTTAGCTCTGACAATTTGTTACAACTACAGATTGGCGCGGAATGTTGCAATAAATCTCCAACGTATCTTCTGGTGAACGCATCGTCCTTCCTCTGGTTTTAGAACTGCCCTGCTATCTATTTCTCTAGCAATAATTCTTCAAATTGGTTATTCTTCCTGGTGTTTATTTTGGTGAGGTGCAATGGTTCTTGTTGGGATCGACCATATGAATCCTCATCGTCCATGATGCGCTTTTCTGTTTGCATTTATATGTAAAAAATAAAGTGTGAATTGTTACATGAACAATTTGTTGCAAGTTAACATGATGAATCATTTGTTGCTGCAAGCCTGCAATTGTGCTGCCTTTTTACAACCACCTCTGCCGGGGGCGGATCTAATGTACCGGTAGCTAGTTTGTGTGAATTCAGTACTTCCGACACAGAGCATAAATTTTTATTTACAACCTGAAGGGATAAGAATTTGTATCTTGTTTGGTTGCCAAGTTTGAGATAATTTATTCCACCATATATGTGGGATAACTTATCCCACGATAGTTAATCCCAGGATTACTAATTCTGGGATAAGTTGTTCCCAACCAAACGACCTCGTTTATTTTGAACTCACTAACTCAAAATATACTAAAATAAAGGATCAAAACAATATATGAACAAACATCCAAGGTGTAAGATCATAAGAAATTACTATTTTTATATTATGACATTTTAAACACCTTAATCATGTTGGGAGTGCCTCCCAAATAGACCTTGCTTGACTTCATATTTATAGTGGGGTCCTAATACAAATATCGAACAATAGATTAAAAAAATTAAAAACGGACATGTTCATTTCATGAAATTTAAGTGGTCAATATGAAAAGATCACCATAGAGTTCAACATATTTCAATTTTAATTTATTAAATGCGTGTTTTGGGTATCCAATATAAGAAATATATTATGTTTAGACTAATATTAAATCGAAACTATCCACAAATATAGAGTAACAATACAAGCTAATATAACATTTGAGTAGACGAATGATTTAAGATGATGTATCTAATCATATATAACATAAACACAAAATTACAATTTATCAATATTTGAGAAAATAAGTGTAAATTTACCTATTTGAATTCATGACACCCTGAATTATCGCGTCTTGGCTAGATAAATGATTATCTGCTTCAAGTGTTTACATCAATTAGTTCTGGGCACGTGCGTTGCACGTATGTTCCATCATAAGTTAAATTATTGATGTAGTAGAACAATTATGATTTAATTTATGGAAACAATAATGTGTACAAGTTGTAAGTGCATAAATTTGAATCTCCATTTGAAGAGTAGCGTGGATCGTTGTTGCATCGATTACTACTAAATATTAAAATATATGACTTTTTAAAACTAATTAAAAAGGAAAATAAGTCATGCATCGAGAATAAGAGTATATAATTCAAATTTGCCCAAAGCATAGACAATTAAAACCTATCTTGGTTAGTTACTTCAAAAATACTTTACAAAATTCAAATGAAACGATTGATACTACTAAAAAAAAACTATTAATCCACCCCTTCGACATAAATTTCTTACTTTTCCTCAAATTTTTCACTAATTTTACATCCAATTAAATATAAATATAATTGAAATTTTGCAAATAAATTAAAATCAATTATCTAAAAATCATCTTGATCTCCTCAATTCTAGCAGGCCTCACTTCTTCATCAGTCAAAGCTCCAGCTATCATCCTTTGCTTTCTTGCTTGCACTTGTTGCATTCTTTCTTCCAATGTATCCTATATATATACCATTTTACCATAATAAATAATATATATAAACTAAATTAAATTGTTAACACAAAGTTGTATAAATATTTTAATTTTTATTCTTGTATTTAAGTGCATCCAATAAGCACCTAAACTATTCAATAAGATACCTATTTGTTAGTGACGGAGTCAAAACTTCTGCACTTAAAATTTAAGTGTGCAAAACTGCAACCTATCTTTCACCAACACATGTAAGTCTTGCATACAAACGCTACTGAGATAAAGATCATCTCGATGTCACTAAAGGGGTTCAAAATACGAAGTCAAAAGAATTCAACATCTATAGGTCGATGCACCCCTTACTTTTCTTAAATCTGTCAAGTGTTTAATTAGCATGAGAAAGACATTAGAAGTTGTTGTCAAGTTCAAGCCAACACCTTCAGCTCTTATTGACATTAGCAGAATTTGAAAAATAATGAAATTTTAAAAAGTTAGCTTTAAAAGAGCTAAGCAAAAGATTCAAGAATTTGAATAGTGTCTTGGCATATCCTATGTTGCTCAGACTACTGAGAAAATGAGGTCGGATGCCTGTCGAATCTTCCAATAGTAAATCATTTTTGGAGGATTCGACAAGGGTGCACCAACCTTTTTTGAGAGTCGAACACAGGAACTTGCTTGACTCTCCAAAAATGCACTGGTTTTTGAGGATTCGACAAGCATTTTTTGAGAGTTACAATAACATGGATAATCGGTAGTGCTACTTATTGTTTTCATTTGTCTCACTGGACTCTTTCAAGACCCTTTCTCTTTGTTTCTGTGACAATTTTCCATCAAATCTCAAGTAACCAATTTGCTTTCTCTTGAGTGGGATTTCCAAAAGATCAAGAAATAAAGTCCATTGGCTAAAAATAATATTTTTTTCATCAGATTTTTTATAGGTTCTAAGCAATCCATCAGCTTTGAAACCTTAGAAGATATTTGCCAGTTCTTCTCAACTTCAACTCGAAACCGATTTGCAAGAGGATATGTGAATAACTCATATTTCTTTAGCATTTGCCTAAACATTGGGCAAAGTCCACTTACTGGAGTTCTCCAACTTGAAAGAAGGCATTCTCTGGACATTCTGTGGGCACATAGTGTTAGCACAGGACATCTGCTGACTCATGAAGGCATATGGGACACTCCGTATTTTCGCCTTTTGAATTCCTTCAACAACTTCTTCTACATATGTTAGTGTAGGTGCTTTCTGTGTCGATGAATCAGGATTTGTTTCCAAGAACCTTCTTGCAATTTTATCTAAATCTGCAAATTCTTAACTATCACTTCGGCTGCACATTACAAGCAATATATATAGCATTAGATTTCAGAAGAAACTAATGAGCTATGTCGTAAGATTCTGAGTTGCTCAAACTTTTTCAAAAATACTGACATGTGTGTTGGATCATCCAAAAGCTACGCACTTTTGAAAGGTCCGACAACATTTTTGGAGAGTTGCGAGCAATATAGGTTAGATTACAGCAAGTTTATTGGTTTGAGACTGATTTTAACCTCATCACAAAGAAAGGATGGTTGCAACACTGCCTCAATCGAAGTAGCGATTCAAGAATATTAAAAAAGTTGTGAAGAACGTTTCCTTGTGCCACAAACTGATCGAATTGAACCTGGTTTATTCGCCAAAAACAAAAATATAACGCATATATTCCATCAGCAACAATGATGATCATTTCAAGTTAAATAGCACAAGTTTTTTTAACAAATCCAGTTTCTACAGGGGAAGAATAAAATTTTCATTCGTACTTTAGATCTCTTGAAGAGGGCATCGTAGAAGTCATGTTCAGCTTCTGCTTGTGTAAACTCAATGACTCGAACGTCGGTTGGAGGCAGAATAAAAATCGCCTTGATTTAAGAAAAATAGATGCAAGTGTTGGGAGAAAACTATGTTTACATCAATTGACAAAAGAATAGGATAAAGAAGATTTGGACAAAAGATAGAGTAAGCGTCTTCCATCTTTATCCTTTGTATCCTTCGTTCTCCTCATCAAAGGTAATTCTTCATCCTCATCAACCTGGAATTATGATGATGTGCGAAATTACTGCACATTAAAATAGAGCTGTTACAGTAAGGCAAGGAAATGTAATTGGTATGCTGTTATGGTGAGGGAAGGAAAGGAAATTGAACAGCCTGAGTTGGAGAATTAACAGGTGAAGAAAACGTTCAGAGAAGGAAGACTAAAGAAACCGTGCAGATGAGGAAGATAATAGGGCATGTAGAATATGAAACAAAAGAATCCAACGTACATAGGAAAAATAACTAAACCTAATTTTTGTAATTAATTAAAATTAATATTTAATAAATAATAATGACATAACGACAAATAAGTAATGATATAGGGGCAAAAAGGTAATCCAACTTTTAGCCTAACCTCTTCCTACTTTTAGTTATATATGATGATGATATGATTTAATGAGCGGATTCCTAGTCCAACTCTTGAATTATTACTTCTTCGTCAATTTTATATCCTAACCAATTGATAAATTGAATAAAAAAAATATTATCAATTTATTATTATTGGGTTAATGGATGTTTAATAATTTTACAAGAAAATGATTGGGTTATCGGTTCGATTTCAATTTCGATTTTTAATATTGGATTATTGGGTAAACTGATAATCTATTAAGACTATAATCATTTACTACTTCATCCCTTCATAAATATTAAATATTAATAATTTAATATCACGTGATACTAAATCGATACTCGTAAGTCATGTATATGTTTGGTTTCTAATATGTAACTCTTCTGTTGGAAAGTAAACTAAATATGAGATCAAATATTGCGTATTATTAAGTTTAGACGCACAACTGATTTGTTTGTTTTATTGTATCTCATTATATTGCATTTTATTATATTGCATCAAATTATTATAGAAGTCATATACTTATTTATTTTATGAGTATTTTTTTATTCGATAAATCGAAAGTGAACAGTTAAAGACCAAAAATTGATAAAAATATCTTATTCATTTATTACTGGTTTAACATATTTAAATCGAAAATCGATAAAGCAAATTAATAATACATAAAATTGATCGGACCGGACCCGACCGACCCTAACTTGTATTTATATTCTACTTAGGATAATTTGGCCCTTTATATATTACTGTGCTTAATCTTCTCGCAATCAACAGTTTACTTCGCCTGCAATTTTCTCAGATCTGGTTGTTTCCTTTATTTTGTAGGTATGTATCTCTTTCGTCCTTTTGGTTCTTCGATTAATCTTACCTATTCGTCGAATTTATTTCTTTTTTATCCGTCTTTGGATGTATATATGAGGTGAAATTGTGTAATATTAACCCTTATAGCTTGCGATTGAGGTGAATTGTTGTTATTGTTTGAGATTGAAGTCAAATCGTGATTGACCTTAGAAATCAACTGCCTTACACCAATTATCTCGTTGATAGGGCTTTAAATGGAGGATTTTGCTGTTGGTTCTACATTAGAAATCAACTACTTTGGGTAGTTATATCTTTGTCGAATTGAATTGTTGTTTTCCGTTAAATTTTGGAACCTATCGTACAAATTGGGGATTGTTTAAAAGCTAGGGCTTTGATTTTTTATTGTTGTCTCGGGTAAATTTTGGAAATTATCTGATTCTCTGGTTCAAATTGAGAATTGTTTAAAAGATAGGGTTTTGATTTTTTCTTTTTATGCTTAACTATTAGTTTATGGTGTACATATCCTATTATTGGTCTTATGTTAAGATGCATGTTTGGATCTTCAAAAAAACTAGGGTTGGGGATTTCGATGCTTAAGTGATGATTTTCTGTGTGAACAGACTCTTACACGAGTTTTAGCTCTGAATTTGGAACTTCGAAAGACTACTGAGGTTCGGAAATTTGGGGCTTGTATGTTAGCTTTTTTCGTTCTGACTTTAGCACCAAATTTGGAAACTTAAAAAAGGCTACATGTTGATTATGTGTATAAGCTTCTCACTCATGATTTTTGAATGTTGATGCTTAAATATTGATTTTTTGGTGTATACAGGTTGCTGGTGAGAAACAGTCAACATGCCGGCCACAGCAGGTAGGGTTCGCATGCCTGCGAACAATAGGGTTCACAGTAGTGCAGCCCTACAGACGCACGGCATCTGGCAAAGTGCTATTGGATATGACCCATATGCTCCTACCAAGGATGAAGACAAGAAATCATCCACCCAGAAGACGTCTTCAGCTGCAGATCCCGAAAATGCTTATGCTAACTTTCAAGGTTTGCTTGCACTTGCACGAATCACTGGATCCAATGCTGACGAGACCCGTGGTGCATGCAAGAAGTGTGGACGGGTGGGCCACCTCACTTTCCAGTGTAGGAATTTCGTGAGTGTTAAGGATGATAACAAGGATAAGGATGCAGAGGCAATTGAAGCTGCTGTCCTGTCTGGATTGGAGAAGATTAAGGGGCATGGTTCTAAGATGAAGGGGAAAGCAGAATATGAGGAGAGCAGTGAAGAAGAGGAGGAGAGTGAGAGTTCTGATTCGGATTATGATTCTGAAATTGAGAGGGCAATTGCTGAGAAGTATGGTAAGAAGGTGAGTAGAAAGTTAAAGCCATCATCTAAGAAGCACAAGAAAAAAGATTCCGATGATGATGATGAGTCAGACTCTGGAAAAAGAAAAAAGAGGGGTAGATCAAAGAGGAGGAGGAGTGGGAAGAAGAGGGGACACAGTGATTCAGAGGATGACGATGAAGATAAGGAGCGCAGGAAGAGGAGGAGGGAAAAGAGGAGGAAACGGGACGACTCATCGGATGAGGAGGACCGGAGTAGGAGAAGAAAAAGCAGGAAGGAGAAGCGGAGGAGGAGAAGTCATAGACATGCAGATGGTTCTGCTGAATCAAGTGATGAATCTCCTCCAAGGCACAAGCGTAGGAGCAGGAAAGCAGCAACCTCAGTGTCTGATTCCGATGCCAGCAACTCTGATGATACACGAGTAGGCAGGGACAAAAAACGTTCCGAGAAGAGGAGCAGGAAACTTCATGATGATGAAGAGTAGTAATGCACTCCTGAAAGGAAGAGATTTATCATCTACTATCGAAATTGCAGGTCTATTTCTTATATAGAACTTGCTTATTCTAGGCATTTTGTGTGTATTTGTCAATGTCTCTTTTCATCTTTTGCCTTAACAAATACTCGTCAGCTTGTAATATTTCCTTCATGGTCTTGAGTGTTGTTCAACTGATGTTGCAGTACTGCATCAGTTATTCAGGTTATTGCTATCCTTGTTGAACTTGCATCATGATATCTATTTGAAGGTTTTGTAAAGTTATTAATTACAATCTGCAACTTCGTAGGGTGGTACTAGTTGAAGTGATATATGAGCCCTATATTTACAGTACTGATTAACATCATGTGTTCAATGTTTTTCAAGAAATATGTTATCATAGCCTTTAATTTTGATTGTGCAAGATCCTTTGTATTCTTTTTCACATGTCCAGGAATTGTATTCTGAATGTGGTGCCCTCTGTTTCTGGTTATGCTCAATATTTTTAATCGCCTGAAAAACATTCGGTCAAGCTGGCAAAAGTTGTAGAACAGTTCCCTTAACAAACTAAAAAGGCCAGAACTGCTTGCTTTGCAAATATGGGAGTTGCAAAGGAAGAGTAGCATTAAGATTTCTAGGCACCAAAGACAAGTCTTCTTCCCTTCCCTTCTTGTGGCGCTTCTCTAGTTCTGCATCTGTGTACTGGTCGGAAGCGACATAAACTCCAAGAAGAACACTGATATCTAACAAATGAAATGTATTAGATTTACCAAACCCAAGGGTGTGACCTAGTGATTTATGAAAGGTACAAACATTAGAAATGCGGGTTTAAATTCCAACAACGATAAAAGTACTAGGTGAACCTTGGTAAGCAGGATTTCTTGATATTTGTGCTGGTCGGTGGCACAGGTACTTGGTGGAAATAGATGAGGTGTGGGCTTTGAGCCACCTATTAGTCAGGCAGATTCAAATGAATCCTCTTTGTTGGAAAATCATATTGTTGTAGGATTGAAAAACGATACTTTTTGTGTGTTTATAGATTGTTCAATCTTCATGACATCAGCGGACCTTTTAGTGTATGGGTAAAAAGGGTTTCAAAAATTACTTTAAACAGTAGGTTGAGATCCCAAGCGTGTAAATCTTACACAGGGTGGCAGAGCCACATATAAGGAAGAGGATTCAATTGAATCCTTTTTATCGGAAGGTTATACCACGTAAGTAGGATAAGAACAAAGTTTAAAATATCACACGTGTCACGTAGCTGGATGTTTTGGGAATTCCCTTGTTAGAATTTCTGGCTCTGCCACTGCAGAATGTAGTACAAGAGGTTGAAGCATTTGGTCGTATGAGTTGATAAGTGATTCTTTCTGCTTAGTAGGACTTATGATCTCATTGCCATTACCCAAAGTAGTATAAACTCTTGTTTAATAGGAATAAGTACATTGCTTTCCTTTGTCTGTATAGGTTAGAATCAGGTATCTTTTCTAGGCATCTGGACACCCTCCAACCAATACAACAACATATCCCTATATAATCTCACAAGTGGGGTCTGGGGATAGGAGGTACATCCTTACCTCTACCTTTTGGGGGGTAAAAAGATTGTTTCCGGTACACCCCTCCACCAATGTAGGACTTAAATATGAAATTATTCTGTGTTAGGAAATTCATGAAATATGTATAAATACCTTAGTAGTAGGTGATATCTGTGTTGGTGGAAAGTAGCTTCGATACCATCTCCATAGCATTTCTTCAGAAAAGTTAACTAGGCCTAGGCCTTCGGCCTTGCACCAATCTGAAGAGAAGTATAGTTTGAATAAGCCTAACTAAATTAAAGAGCAATAGACACCAAAAAGCTTATTGGTTGAAACAAAGGTCTTAAAGTTGGAACAATCTTAAGAAGCAAGATCTTAAAAACTAGTTAGTTGCTAAAAGAACAAAGTGACAAAAGAGAAAAAAGAATTAATGGCACCTGGTCTCTTCTTTTAACAATGGGTATGCTGCATTTCTTTTTCCTTTTATAAAAAACAGAAAAGAAGCTAAGAATATAATGAAAGAAACCTTGGAAATGGGGAAAGGACCTGAGAATTGTGAGATCCATTAAAAGGGATATCTTATAATGTACTTTACAGTTTGATGATCAATCAATGGCTTTTCAAATATAAAACACTTTTTCAAACTTTGCATATGTTGTTTTTGTGTTTGATTTTGTTCTTGGTTACCATTCCTAACGTTGGAAGATTGTCTAATCTGTCCATTCTCCACTTGTTCAACTTTATCTACTTTTCGCTTCTTCCATTAATCACTATTTGATTCTCCCCCTCCCTCTACTTTTTCTTGTTCATTTTTGAAGAAAACTAACAAGTTAACTCCCACCCCCACCCAAGGGCGGAGTTACGGTGGTTGCTAGGATGGTTAGCTGAACCTCCTTCGTCAGAAATTTACATTATATATATACAAGGGTGGATCAACGTGTTGGATTCCGGGTGCTCGAGCACCCACTGACCCCGATGTGTGTATTTATATAGAAAATATGTAAAAATGGTATAAATATAAGGTTAAGCACACATTGAACAAGAAGTTTTGTGCGTGTCGTGGTTATTCATCCATTGGTAAAGTTCAGGGGAGCTGCCAGACGTGTGTCCGAATCCCACTGGCAACACATTTTTTTCCTTAAAAAAAATGAGCATCCATTGTCCAGGAATCCTGGATCCGCCACTGTAGATATATGTCATTATTTTATATTTGTATATACAAGATTTTGAACACCCTTTGACACGACGAAGAGCATATGTAGCCTTTCAATATCAAGGTTTGACATTTTTCCTAGTGTCTATTTGGGGGATTTCAATGTGTATGTTGTTGTTGATATTTCTCCTAGCGCAAAGTAAGGGTAAGTATATTCATCAAGGCTTGAGCGGATAAGGAGATATCTCCCATGGCTTTTTTTCGCCCTCTATTATAATTTGAACGTATTTTACTTTTATGAATCAATGAAATACCTATGATTTGATATATATAAAAAGAATTTGTTGTATTGTCTATATAGATAATAGGCTCGTTGGGTACAATGGATAAGAGATACTTTATTTCGAAATTAATTTTAGGATGAATTTATTCCATGTTTGGTTAGGATAAAATCGCGAAATATTTATTTTGAATTTGTAGTGTTATTTTTGTCACACGTGCAGGGTGGGATTATTTTATTACAACTAAACGAGCCCAATGAATTAATATTCTTTTGAATCATCATCATATCCAAACTCCATTATCTTGGATTTATCAATCGAAGCAAGAGAAAATATAACTTGATATTTTTTTATCATTCTTTGATTAAAAATGTCACAAAATAAATAATATTTTAACGTCTTTCATAATTTTCATCGCACTTCATTAACTACTGCATTCACACCCTTAGGTGCATTGATAATCTACTGTGTAGACATATACATATAAAGTAAAATAGCAAAATCATGCAAAAACTTAGATCCTAAAGCCAAAAAAATAAAATTGAGGGGAGAAAGGGAACTAGAATTAATGAAAAACTTGATCAAAATGTTGATCCAAAAGCTCTATTTTTATAGTAATATTCATGTACTAGTAGAATGAATAAAAGCTTTAACAACAAAGAATGTACCATAATAATAATTATAAAAAAGAGAATTTGTAATTCCGGAAACAGTTGCGCTATGTTTTTAAACATAGGGGTCAGGCTGTGTACATTCGACCCCCCCTTACCCCGCATTAGGCGGAAGCCTTTGAGGCATTGGGGTAATGTTGTTGTTGTATGTGAATTAAAAATGTAGAATGAATTAAAAATGAGACTTCTAAATGATTGAAGGAAACATTCTTTGATTAAAAAAGTTCACATCATTACTAAATGATTGTGTTAATTACTACTACTTGATTGTTTATAACAATTAGCCAAAACCAATGTTTGAAACTTTGAATTAAAGGCATTTATTGGCATTTGCTGCAAAAGCATATAATATATAGCTAAGATTATTAGGCCCCATTTACTAATATATTGTTTTGTCTTTGCCACACATTATTGGTCACACACTTTGCCAAAAATCTACCCAAGGCAAAGAAACATTTTTTTTCTCCGCTCGATATCTGATATTTATATTAGAGTCTGATGAACCCCAAGATTTTAGTTAATGATGGAGGAACTTTAATCATCCCACTACAATCGATATTGGTCAAAGAGACATCTTTAAAGATTTTCCTCCAGTATTCGTGTCTGCATTTGAGCTCGACTAAATTTGAATCTACACATTACAAGGTGAGATTTCCAACCAGATCTTTTTTCATTCCTAGAGGTTTGAACTCGAGAATTTTGATTAAAAGGAAAGGACATCTCAACTTCTACTATCGGTCAAAGAACCATTTAATAAAGATAATGTGAATTTGAAAAACTATTATAAAGTTTTTTTCCATCTCTTTCTCATCACATTCAAATAATTGTTGGATTTGAACTAAAATTGGTAATTTCAGCTAGACAAAGAGTTAAGGATGTCTGAAAGAAATATACTTTGTGAACTTTTGACTATGCTTTTCTTCTTGCCTAAGAAGATCTTGTATGAACCCTCTCTTTAGAGACAATAAAGCTTAAAGTATCATCACATTTGTTGGCACGTGGCATAAACAATTTACTTGTATTCGATATTTATATTAAGCAAATAATTATAACATACGTATTATAATTAGGTGGTATATGTATTACACATCAAAACTTTTGTTTCATAAATAATATTTATTATCATTTTTATGATTTTTATTATGACTTAATATGATTAGTTTATGTTTGGTTATAGATTTTTAAAAAGTTTGGATAAAGTTATGTCACCAATATTTTAATTGAGAAGTTAATGACTTATGAAGAGGGGCATAAATTTCAAATAAGTTTGGTAAGGAAGTAATGAGTTCATAAAAGTTTGGTAGCCAAGAAAAAAGAAAGAATAGGATTGATGCTAATAGAAAAGATTAAGAATTCTTTTTTTAAAAAAATATTAGTAGTATTAGGGGTTTTCTATTATTTTTCGCCTTTAATTTTTCCCCAAACCATTTCCATCAATCTCGGATGGAGTCAAAGATTTTATTATTTTTTGGCTTTGGAGTATGATGGAATAAAGCAAAATGACTCTTTAAACTGTCTGCGCTTCTTTCAATTGTGAAGTAGCAGTTAGTCAATGCAACTTTCGACGCTCATTATGGGTCATCCGGAAACAGTCGCGCTGTGTTTTTAAACATAGGGGTCAGGCTGCTTACATCCGACCCCTCCTTACCCCGCAATGGGCGGGAGCCTTTGAGGCATTGGGGTAATGTTGTTGTTGTTGTTGTAATTTTTTCCAGACCCCATTAGTGAAATTTCACTAGATATATTGTTGTTGTTACTCTTTAATTTTTTTTCCTATATTACATCTTTTGCCTTTTTTCTTCGTTATTTTCGATATAGCTTCTTCACTATTGTATCTTTTCTTTTATACTCTTTTTATATGGGTTACATCAGTTGAGGGTCCATAAAAAATAATTTTTCTATCATCACGAGATAAGAGTATGATTGTGTACACACTGCCCTCTTCAGCCCTCACTTGTGAATTACACTAAATATATTAATATTGATGCTAATAAAAAAGGGTTCATCTTTTCTTTTTTTTTTTAGATCATTTAAATTATTCACATTTTGTAAGTCATATTTAAATTATAAAGTGTTGTAATCTCTTTTGAATTATGCCATTAACCAAAATTAAGCTAATGTTTGGCTATGAATTAAGTCAAAAATGCAAAAAAGGGTTTGGAAGTTGTGTTGAAAAATAAAATTTTGAAACTAAAGTTATGTTCAGATATGTATCTACCGTGAAATTTTTAAAATTTAGTGAGTGAAAGTAAAATTTTATTCAAAAACTGGTCTGAGTCAATTTTTAAAATTTGAAAATTTAATAAAAAGAAATTACCCAAATTTCATGAATGAATAATATTTTTAGTTTATTTTTATTTTTTTTAAAATTTGTAATCAACCAAACTTTAATAAATGATCCTTAGAAAGAAGGAAACTTAATCTTTTTTTAATATATATAAATTTGGAATATATGTGAACCATATTACTAAGATTGATATAAGTGGATAATATTGATTTTGATTGCAAATCACCAATCATTTTGGTAACAATAGAAATAATGATTCATAGAAATAGAAATAAAATTTATGTCCATTTTATTTTTTAGACTTATGTATATAATTATATCAAATATATTATTATTATTAGCAAAATGGATTACCAAAAGTCCAATAGAAATATAATTATTTGGATCCCCTAATGGTTGACATACAAATACATACCATTCACATATTGACACGTGTCCCTATGTTTTAACATTATTTTACCAACTAAACAGGTGGACCCAATGAAGACCACATACAATAATACCACCTTTGTCCCACGTGAACACTTTTTATTTTACATGATTATTAAAAAATCATTAATATATTAGCAGATTTTATTATTTTACCCTTCATTTATATATATTAATGTATATTCAATTTGGTGGAAAAGAATCATTAATACATTAATTAATGGTGGGGTAAAATGAGAAAAAAATTAATTCTATCCTAATTTATTAAGTTCCCTTATAATATGAGACAAATATTTATAGAAAAATGTCTTTATAATATGGAACGGAGGGAGTAACTTACTCGGTATAATTTTACAGAACGTGACGTACGTGGATTTTACTTTTATCTCTGTAAAAATAGAGAGATTATTTTGAATATGAGGTGGAAAAAGAATATAAATCAGTAGTCGACAATGGCAGAGTCACATAGTACTTAGAGGGGTTCGGAAGAATCCCTTCGGTGAAAAATTATACTCCCTTCGTTCTTAGACTTGGCATGTGTTTAAAAAAAAGGAAGACTTTTAAAACTTGTGGTCTAAAATCATTTCATTAAGAGTATAAGAGAATTTCAAAGGTAAATTGTTTCCAATTAGAATAAAGTGACTTCTTTTTAGACCTACCAAAAAAAATGTCACATAAAATGGGATGGAGGAAGTACTATTTTTATATTGTAAAATAATTTCTTATGTATATATAATACATGTTCAACCCCCTTCAGTTAGTTAATATGTTTACTCTTTAAAATTTTAAAATCTCATTAAAAAATTTTTGAATCTGCCAGCGATAGTTGAGTGTCACTTTAACGTGATAAAAATCATCTGTTCAAATTTGATATTCTTGTTCTATTAATTAATAGATATTATTGTATACTAATCATATCAATTATTATTATTTTAAAAATATACGAAATTTAATATCGATAAATAAAAATAAACGAAAGGAGTACTACGACACTCGATTACATATCCACTATTAAAAATACGCATTTTCCGTTAGATAACGACACCATAAAAAATGACGGCGTCATACTTCCTTCCTTTCTATAAATACCTCAAACATTATCCCGTTTTCTTCTCTGCTTTGTCTCCATTCTATATTTGTTTTCTCCTCAAAATTACACACACAAACACACTCACTGTGTGTATATATACATATAAAATATAGTATCTGGAGATTCTGATTCGTCACTGTAAACGTAAAACCTGGAGAAGAGAATCCGATTGCGGGAGAATCTCTCGGAAAATTCGCCGGCGGTGAGTTGCGCCGGCGTCGGCGAATATTCCATTTCTGGCTGAAGATTCGTTGGAAGGGATTTTTCTCACAGCTCATTGATTTGATTTAATATTATTTACGATTCACCTAGGGTTTTGGGTCCCCATTTTTTAGCTCATAAAATCCAGAGCAGAGCAGAGAAAAGTAGCAATTTGGATGCTAAATTCAACTAATTTCGATTGGATTTTGGCTGAATTAGAGCTTTTCTGACTATTTCAGGTACGAATTTTGTGATTAATTTATGAATTGTTTGATTAATTTCAACTTTTTTTCCGGGTTCGAACTTTGAACCTTTTTTTTTTTTAATCAATAACTTAGTTGATTTTTATTTTTTGATTCCTCGTCTCATAATCTTCTTCCACATTCGGAAAAAAATGAAGATTCAATCTGTAACAAAATATAAAACAATAAAATAAAAAATAGTAAATTTGTTTGTGTATTTGAACTATTTTTGTCTCTCTTTCGAGATTCTATATTTTAATTAAGTTGAAATAGAAAAACCAATGTTTGTGCATGAATTCTTCTAAAATAAAATTAAGAAATTAATTAATGAAAGTTGTTATTTCACTTGAAATACTCGCTAAAATCAAATTTTCGACTTTTTTACAATTTTCTATTCAAAAATGTCTTTATTTTGTGTGTCATATTACATATTATTATTTATTTTTCATTTTAGTCGGTTTTTTTTTCTAATATCTTTTGCTTATTGGGCTTAATATGTTTGAGATTAGGGTTTTTTGGAAACTGTATTTTCATCTCTATGAGGGTAATGGTAAGATATGCATATATTTTATCCTCATCAGACCCCACTTGTGGGATTCCTTATTATTGTTGTTGATGTCTATTAAACAAATGGACCAACAAAACCATACAATAAATTATTGATTTGCAAATAATATCTTTCTGTTTTAATTTGTGTGATACTTTTTATTTTTTTAAAATTTAAATTGTATTCCTATGAACTTTTTAAATCATGCAGACATGAAAAGCATTGGAGTTTATAGTATTTTTTTCTATATAATTTTTTAAAATTTAATTAAATTAATTTTTAATTTTTGAAACAATATTAAATAATTGGGTATGTATGCTTTAAGGAAAGTATAGAGGAAATCACTTTGGGATTGGAATTCAACAAGTGACTACTATTTAAATCTCTTCTCCCAAAAATTCCAATTCTTCTTTTTTGGCCTTTAATTTTACTTCCTCGATGTCTGAATCTTTTTTTTTTTATATAAAAAACTTGTTATTGTGATAAAACATTTAAATTTATTTTGTTTACTAGCTCAAAAATAATAACAATAATAATTTCACAAATGAGATATGAGACGAATAAAATGTACGCAGATCTTATATTTCATAGAAATAGAAAATCTATTCTGAAAAGTCCAATTTTTGTTTACTAGCTCGTCATGCAGAATTTACTTATAATATTATAAGTATTAAATTAAGATTTATTCTATACCCATTTTAAAAATGACGATTATCTTATCATCAATTCGATGTGAAAAAAATCATAAAACAAAATATTTACTCAAAGAAGAAAAATATGGAAATCCAGTGCATTATGCTTTTTTCCTTTTAAGGAAATATATTTTGTTTTATGAGTTTTGTCTTTTTTACATAATAGAATTATTTTTTTTTTACATTTCATTTTCACATAATTTGTTAGGTAATACCCAAATTGTGTTTTAAATTATATATTTTGTCAATATTAAATCGTTATAGCAAGTACTACTAATTTATTTTATTTTTAAAATTATAAACTTTACTTTTTGATGAAAATTTACTTGTGTATATCCTTTGAGGGTGACATTATAATGTAAATTAATATTTTTGCTGATAATGTATATAGCTAAAACTCGTCATGGTATATTCAATAGAATTGTAATATGCAACAAAGAAAAGGGAAATTCTTTAGGCTTTTATTTTTTTAGTTTTTGCTTGTTGCTATTGCCTTTGTTTTTCAATCTAGCTAGAGTCTATTAAAAGTAATTTTTATATTTTAAAAAATAAAAATAAAATCTACATATTTGGTATTGTTAAATTTCTTTTTATTATTTATATAATTATGCTTATTTGAGACAAAAGGACAATCTCTCATAAAGTGATGTATTGATTTGAATAGTGTTCATTTTTCCCTTTATTTCCCCTTATTGATTTATGGATGGTGACTTCCTCTTGAGCTAAATATTTGTCTCCATAATTTTGGGGAAATGTATAGCACACATTTAAAGCCTTTACTAAAAGAGGGGTCATGTGATTTCACATTTCTATTGCTCATCCATCTTTATTCGTTAGATATATCAAAAATAATTTGTATGTTAATTTTATTATATTTTATTTGAGGATTCATTAAAAGAATTTTACCTTCACAAGATAGAAATAAGACAGCATATAAATCACTTTCTGCATATCTCAGTTGTTGAATTACATTGAGGGGGTCATTTGAGAACAATGTCTTCATATATATGAAATAACTTATTTCATCATTAAATTATACTATCCTTTGGTTGAGAATAACTTATCTCTAAATTAGTTATCCTGAAATAATTATCTCATTATTACAATATAAATAGTGGGATAAGTTATCCCAAAATTGGTAACCAAACATCAACATTTTTTTCAACATTATCCCAGTGCTTCAAAGGCTCCTGCCCATTACGGGGTAACGGGGGTCGGATGTATGCAGCAGCGTGATCCCTATATTTAAAAACACAGGGCGACTGTTTCCGGATAACCCATGATAAGCGTCGAGAGTTGTATTGACTAACTGCTACTTCACAATCGAAAGAAGCACAAACAATTTAAAGAGCCATTTTGCTTTATTTCATCATACCCAAAGCCAAAAAATAGTGAATCTTTGGCTCCATTCGAGATATAAAAATTTTATCTCTTCACTATTCTTTTTTGTCCTTCACACCAAACGACTCCTAAATGATAGGATAAATAACTCAAGAATCACTTAATATCGTCGATCAAATATTGAATAAAATAATTTTTATATTTTATCATAAAATTATGATTTTCGAATGTATTATTATTGATATTAATAAATTATTGGTTAACTATTCTTTGCAGGTACAAGGAAAAGAAAATAAAAGGAAATGCTGACGTGTATAACTTGTAAGCAAAAAATAGATGATGATGGAGGAGAAGAAGGCCCACGGGGGACCCCCAATACTAAAGAATCAGTCAAAAGCTTGACTACCCAGGTTCTTATCCTACACCTTCCCTTACTCTACTTTTTTCCATTTAATTTTTGATATCTCGTCGTTCAGCAAAAAATTATATTATTTATATATAATTAATGACCAATCTCCGTCATTTAATTTAAGTGTCTGCTTTTTAAAATTTTGAATTTTTTTAACGAAAATTCTGACTTAGCTACTATTAGTAATTATATCATAGAATTAATTGAGATGTATGCAAATTGATTCATACACTATAATTATAAAGAAATATATATGCCAAGTCATTCATATACTTCATATATTCTAATTTATGTAGCATTATTTAACTAGACATAAAATTAAAAAACTTCTTTGGATGTCTTGTTTATACTAATACAAATATATGTCCTGTTTTAGATCAAACGATTTATTTAACTAGACAAAAATGATTTATACTAATATAAATATGTGTCTTGTTTTAGATAAAAAAATCTTTCTTACTTTCTGTTTTTCAAATTTTGTGATCAACTACTAACGAGTGTAGACTAAAAATGAAAATTTTAAAATCTTTTATTGGGATCCACTTTCATCATTTGGGGTCCACATATCTAATCGAGTCTAGGCTATTTTTGGAATTGGGCATAAATAAAATAGAATGAGCACTTTTGGGCTACTTGGGTTAGTGTGTGGAGGACCAATGAATGTGTTTGATCCCAAAGAGAGCCCAAAGATCAATAAAGGCTTTTATTTTGTGGGCACTATGGAATCAATAAAAAATTGACTTATTTTACCCTACAACTAGGCCCATTTTTAAATTTTCTTTTTGGTTGTGTGAGAGATCATGATCATGCTATTTCTTGGATCATGTGTTTAGTTTTTTAAATTGGTCCCATCATGTTCCAACTTTAGTTTTTCTTCTTTTTTTCTCATCATCATTCAATTATAGTCTTCATCTCCATTATTAAATGGACAATTTATGCATTTGGTGCTTTTTTTTTTTAATATTGTAATAATATACAAAGAAAAAAAGATAGTTTGCTGCACAAAAACAACTCGTGTTAACAAAGTAAGGAAAAAGATTCCAACTCAAGGGGTATGGTATAGATAGCTTAACATAATGCTAACATTAATGGTTGTTTGATCACATACTAATAATGTTATCGTTGCTCCAAGACTTCCTTTCATACGATAGTACGTATAAAATAAAATGATGTTACTGACTGACTATTATTTTGATAAATGATTGATTATTTATATCAATTTCTCTCAGAAAATAAATAAGTTGCCAAAAATTAACAAACAAATAGTGAGTTGATTTAACTGGACTAGAGGGAAGCTTTTTCAGAATTAAATATCATGTGGTGATTGTGTTTTCGAGATGATGTAGACAAAACATAGTGCCACTTGTGTGGAAGTCTAAATCAAAAAGACATTTGATAGCAGCACATGCTATTTGGATGTTCGAATTAGTTCGCATACATCTCATATTTTATAAAATATTCATAATATTATTTTAAGAATCTAAGTGTGTACTAGTACAGACAGATATAATTTGATAAATATTTGTTGGAGACCGACCTAAAATTTCAACTTTTCAACAAGGGTAGATTGTACGCAGATCTTACCACTACCTCATAGAAGTAGAGAGGTTGAAAACACATGACAGTATGTAAATATGATAAAACTAACACATATACGTCAAGTGATGAAAGGAGAAAGGAGTAATAATAGTACACTGCACAACATTGTATAAATCTGCCTCTATTCTTCTTTTCCAATACAACATAGATTTTAGTTAAGATTACAATCATCTTTTCTGTCATTTCTGATTCAGCCCATCATGATATAGTTGATTAGGTTATTCTTTAGCATGTTTTTTGTTTTTTTTTTTCTTTTTTTGGTCAAGTCAATGTACAGTAGTCTAAAAATACAATAAAATCCAAAGTAGAAGAGATTCTGAGGAAAAAGACAATATCCATGTCTGGAAAAGACATGTCTAAGTTTCTTTTACCTGGCCCACAGTTGAAATTTTGTCCCATGGTTTCCCTGTTCTCCAGCCTTCTGCTTACCAATCTTGCACACTTACAATTATTAAATTGATTAACATTCAGTGGAGTTAACTTGTGAAAGTAGGTGACTTTATATGTATTTGTAAGGGCATTTTAGACTTAAATTTAACCTTAAAGGGCAGTTTTTTATCTAAATAGGTGGATGGAAGGGTATTTTTTGAGCCAATAGGTGGAAGAGGGAGCCATTTCCAATACGTTAAGGGCATTTTTGACCCTTTTCCCATTAATAATGTCACTGTTTTTGGACCAATCAGGTTTTATTCTTCTTTTAGCAATAGTATTTGGGCAACTTGTGTATACCTCGATTCTTTAACAAATTACTCAACTCAAGAAGGTTTAAAAAGACGGAGAAAATCACCTACTCCTTCTGTCCTAGTTTACATGTCATACTTTGCTATGTAGTTTGTGAAAAAAGAATGGCATGCTTCTTTTGCTTAGAAATAATTTAAACTGTTATTTCTTATGTTATCCTTAAAGAAATGATGTATAGCCACACAAATGTTTATGACGTATTTCAGACCACAAGTTTGAAAAGTATTTTTTTTTTTCATAAACTTTGTGACCAGTCAAACATTGACACATAGATTAAGACGAAGGGATAGTATTTTTGTTTGTGAAAATGGGTGACCTTAAGTATTATTGTAAGGACAATCAGTCAATTACTACTGTTCTTGAACACTCAGCCTTGGCCAACTGAAACCAGGATTCAAATGCCAACAAATACAAGAAAAACAATTGGTGATTTTCTTTCATTTATCTAAGCTTATTTTGGTAGGAAGAGTTACTTGATAACAAGGTGAATTAGTCGAGATGTGTAGAAGTTTGATTCAAACGCCATGGTTAAAATGTAATTACTACAAAACAAACAACAATATTTAATACGTAATTTAATTGTTTACACACAGAAGAGTCTAAACTCAAAGTTCATCTTGTGCATGCCCCATACCAAAAGTTTACCAAATTTAGCTACTGAACTCTGCTCTTACAATCTTGGATGCATATTACTTTTAAGCTAAGATATTTCTGTTGGTCTTCAAACAAAGCATTCATCTTTCTCACTTTGTACTAGTTATAAAATTTATGGATGTACAAATTTGCAGCTCAAAGATATTGCATTAAAGGTCTCTGGTAAAAGTAGCAAGTCTAGTACACCAACTAGCAGTTACAGGAGAGGAGGACACAGACCATATCCTGATTTTGAAACAATTTCAGAGGAAGTTCCATATCAACCAGGAAGTTCAAGTTCTACTCCAGCTTGGGACTTTAACCGAAATTATCGAACTCCTCGAGCAGATCCTAGATTTGTCGGAGGATATAGTGGCGGTGGTGATGACGAAAAGAGAGAATCCGTCTACTCCCAGACAGGTGATATGGTGTTGCCAGATGAGGAGGGGCCAAAAGAGTGGATAGCTCAGGTGGAGCCTGGTGTTCAGATTACTTTTGTCTCTCTTCCAACTGGTGGAAATGATCTCAAACGAATCCGTTTTAGGTATATATCAAGTACCTTTCTATCTTGAAACTTGATTATGTGAAATATTCGATGTCTCGTCTTTATATAATTCAATTTCATTCTTAGAATTTTCATCTTTCATACCCTTCAAAATATAAGCATGACCATCTTCAGTCCCTTCCATTCATCAATGAAGAATCAATGCACACCAATTCTTTTAGGGATTTGAGTTGTCATGAATTATTTGATAAAGCATTCATTATATATATATATATATATATATATATATATATGTTTAATACTTCTACTCATTCTTGTTCCTTCTGAATCTTTGATGTAAAGATTCTTCTACCAACATATTTAACTCCATAAGTTAGTTGAAGTGTTAGCGAGTACATGTTACATGGACCCAAGAACAGGTACATATCTGACACAGATGTGCAAGCGTCAAATATGGACATCACACAATTTTTTGCTAATTCTAGTAAATTTAGTAAAATTTGCATGAAATCACCTAGCTTATGCTACATATCGACATTATGTCAAAGCAGCCGAAAGATGATGTACCATAGGGTGGTTTTCTTTTGTTCAGCTTATTTCTTGCATGTTTACAATTACCATTCTTTTTTGTTATTTGTGAATTAGGTGACATCTGAATTACTAGCTTAGTTGATTGAATGTGTTCATGGCATGTAGCTATCCAACTCTCTTTAAGCTGCAATTCATAAAACTATCCTAAGTGTATTAACATTAGTTTCACATGTTAACTTGAAGTCGGGATATGTTCGATAAATGGCAAGCTCAAAGATGGTGGGGTGAGAATTTTGACAGAATTATGGAGCTCTACAATGTCCAGAAATTTAATCAGCAAGCTATGGATACTCCTGGGCGGTCTGAACTTGGAGTAAGAACGCTGCACCATTTATTCGTATTTTATATGTGTAGAATTCATCTCCAACTTTGCTGCTACTTTGATACTCATCTCCAACTTGATGCTGCATTGATATACATCACTTATTAAACTTCTGAAAATAACATTATTGGTGTTCGTGGAACTATTTCAAGTTACCGCTGCAGATTTTGGTTTTCTGGTACAAATATTTCAACGTCTTCTAGTCGATAAGTTCTATAATCATTGCATCGGAATATACAGCAAGACTTCCCAAGTTGGGGGCATCTTTTTTGTTCCCGTTTCCCCTTTTGCATTGAATCTTGATTTTCTAGTCTATATTCAAAGTAAATGGCTAGGCTAGTGCAACTTGGATTGAACAGTATAATGAATTTATATCTAAAGGTAACAACTTGATAGTGACTTCATTTGCTGTACAGTATTTGCTTTATACCCTCTGTATGTTATGATTAACGGGCCTAATTAAACCATAAGCACAGTTTCAGCTATATATTTTTTTACAAGATTATGATCCCTTGCTCAAATATAAGTACCTCCAGTTTTGCCTAACGTGTCTTATTATGAAGGCATAATACACAGATACTTTAACTTGGCCTCAACTGGTAACTAAACACTCAAAACTCTAGGTATGCACATCTAGATACTTCAACTCGTCTCCACTATGTCAGTTGGACACTCCAACTTACAAACTGATCATCTAGACTCCTCCAACATATGTGTCATATTGTCCGTTGAGACAAGTTAGAGTGTTTAGTTGTCCGTTGAGACCAAGTTGAGGTGTTTAGATGTGTACTCTCAAAGTTGGAGTGCTTTCTTGCCAATTGAGGCCATGTTTGAGTGTGCTTTTATGTATTATGCCTAATATGAATGACATGCCAACTTTTTTTTATAGTTCTGCAAAAGAAGCTCAGATGTACCAACTACGAAGAATTAGCTTTCACTAAGATTCTGCACTGTTGTTTTTTGTTATCTGCAGAGAGATTCTAATTACTCAAGGCTTGGATCACCTAGGGAAAGCAAAGAGTGGCCTCAGAGAAATTATAGACCATCCAGCAGCAGCCAATATTACTATGGAGGGCCCAGTTCTTATGCCCCCGGTTTCCCAAAGGGTGAGATGTCATCTATGGATCCATCAAGGATGACAACTGACTCAAGAGACGATGCTTCAGTATCCATGAGTATTGCTGGTGATGGAGAGTCAGAATGGATAGCAGAAGATGAGCCAGGAGTATATATAACCATCAGACAACTAGCTGATGGCACTAGAGAGCTACGGCGTGTAAGATTCAGGTATTTCATATTTCTAACTTTTTTCTAGCTCCAGTGCAATCAATTTAGGCTTATTCTTGTTAGAGATTTGTATGTCCACAAAATTGAGACTTATAATGCTAGAAAAACTTATTTTTTCCTATAACATTGGACGTACATGGTTTTATAAGGAGCAACATGAACAATGATGTAACCGACCCTAACTTGTTTGCGATTGAAATGGTTGTTATTATTGTTGTTTTTCAAGTTCCCTTGTCCTAGCATGCTTGATTAGTTCTGCTGGACAAGAGGCGGAGCGTTCACGCAAGTCCTTTGATTATCTCATGTAACAAAGAACAAGAAGTTTGAGCGCGAAGTGAACAAGTTTTTAACGTTTACATGGAACTTAGAACCTTAAATGTTAATGTTATACTCTCAAAATGGCTTCTTCTAACTGCTTTTTCCATCTATGCAGCCGCGAAAAGTTTGGGGAGGTGAACGCGAAGCAGTGGTGGGAACAGAACAGGGAGAGAATACAAGATCAATACCTTTAAAGCATGTTTGTCTTCTCCATACTAAGTTGCTGGCAATATCCTAAGAGAATATTATCAAGGTATTCCCTGGAAAATGCAACATTTGATATACAATGTAGATTTAACTTCCGATTCACTTGTGTGATCGAGATGGTCCAGGTTGGACCACCACGGCTCCTCTCTTCTCAAGAATCCATACATCCCTTATCAGTGTATGAACATCTACCTCTCGAGCATATGGTTCATCAGAGTGATTAACTTAAACTTCATGTTGCACGACATCGTCGGGCAATTCAAGCAACATTCTTGGCACTAAAAGAGATTACACCAGACTCATAGTGAAGTATATAGTTTATTTTTCAGTTGGGATTTGCTTCATTCTACAGAGGAAAGCTCCTAGTCACTTTTTTTGTCATGGCATTTTTTTGAGCTCTAATTATACCTGATTTTTTTGTTATTGGCAAATTCTTTTTTTTTTTTGGTGGGTCTCCTAGTTTTACTTACATGTTTCTTTATATTGTTTTCCTTGTAACACAAACTTTCCATTAAAGGAAATGGAATCAAAAGCTCATCATGCTTCAAGAACAAGTTTAATTTTTTAAAATATGCATAATAGACTCAAATTTATTGGTGATAATCTATTAAATGTTAGTCATTGTTTTTGAAAGCAAAAAAGTCATATTTTTGGAGTTTATATGTCATAAAATAGAAATTCGAGATTTCTCAATTTTTCTTGTGTTGGTATATGAATTTTTAAAAATAATATAAGAAAAAATTACCTGTTATGTTTGGCCTAAATTATTTAGAATCATATGTAATAACCTAGTAACTCATTTGTATAGTCTTTACATGATGCACACCAATTTTTTTAGCAATTAGGGATAACATTTACATTTATTCACAATTTTCCTAATTGTTTGTGTATGTTAGTCAATGAACTTTTTATGATATGACTCATCATCAATGTTTGACCCATAGCCAAAGGAACCATGCTAATTCTTTTAGCATTTACGGATTGTGAAATAAAAATTCAGAATTTTTTTAATTTTTCGTATATTAGTCTATATTTTTTTTATAATATGACCGACTAGCTATGTTTGGCCCAAAAACTTTTTGTGTTTAATATATGAAATTTTGAGAATATAACTTACCAACTAAACAAAAATTTCAAAACTCTCATTTTCTTTTATTTTTGATATAAGAATATTTGGTCATACAATTTACAGATTATATTTGACCCAAACTTTTTAGAACATCCGTAAATATAATGACATAATAAATCATTTTATAACCTTTACATTATTCACATCAGTTTTTTTAGCATCAAGGAGAACATCCATGAGTTTTTAAAAATATGACTAATCGATTATATTTAGGACAAACGTTTTAGGATCACGTTTTGAAAATATGACTAATGGAATTTTCAAAATGTTTTGTACCCGTCATACATCACTATGTCACACTCTTGGATTTGGTAAATTTAATACATGTCATTTGTTAGATATCAGTGTTCTTCTTGGAGTTTATGACGCTTCCTGCTCCTCGTTTGGCTGTCGCCGGCATTTCCACTATTTTCTATCCCGATATTATTGAATTATGTGTCTATATTAATATAAAAAGATGCTATTTATAGGTCTACAATATATAATTCTTTACCAAATAGGAAACGATATACTATTTTTATGCCAATTCTAAATCGGATTATATATTCTTAATTCTATTCCAATTCTAAATAGGAAACAACATACTATTAAGATTCCAATCCTTTATCGAGTTTCTTCAATACGATTGTCCCTGTATTATATTAAAATATTTTAAGATATTTAACAACAACAACAACATAGCCAGAATATTTTAAGATATTTAATACTAATTTTTATTTAATTAAATATTTTAAGATATTTAATTAAATAAAAAATTAGAATTAATCATATTACAGCGTTATATCAAATACTAAATGTGGAAAGTTGCTACCTCAAAAGTTAAAACACTATTTATGTATAAAAAAGTAGATAGTATTTAATGAAAATAAAAGAAAGTTTGATTAAGAAATGACAAATATTTGATAAGTTGAAATGGTCAAATTCACGCACTAATTTTTTTTCGTTCTTGCTTAGTTTATATAGAGTGAATTATTACTCTTTTTATTTATTTTTAATCGAATTTTCATCATTGCTTTCTTTTTACTATTTGCTTTTATTTAATTACTCTATTATTTAAAACACTTAAATGATATTTCAATTATATAATAATAAATACTCATTTTGAAGTAAATTTACAACTATAACTTTATATATGTATGCATAGATTAATTGCAGAATTTGAAATAATTTTTCATGATTAAATTAAATTTTGAATACCGCTATTTATAAGCACAAATATCATATGAATTTACCATCTCACCTAACTCACGCGAAATCAAATCTTATGTAATATGTATTATCAGTAAAAGATCATATTAGGGGTGTACAGAACCAAACCGTAAACCGCACCAAACCGTAAACCGCACCAAACCGCAAAAAAAAAACCGCTTAATGGTTTGGTTTGAGTTGGTTTGGTATTGACGAAAAAAAACCGCATTTATTTGGATTGGTTTGGTTTTAGTTTTAAAAAACCAAACCGAGGTCAAACCAACCCGACATT